>VZRU01008879.1:308500-377718 GCA_013398155.1 Pedionomus torquatus
AAAAAAAAAAAAAAAAAGAAAAGAGACACTGTACTTCTTTGAGTAGAGTGCTGAAGAGGAACAAAGTGTCACAGTGCTCTGGAATCACAGACATTACATATTATTCTCATTTGTAACTGAAGGAAGACATGTTAAACTAATTCAGCCTGGAGGTAGGTGTTGGATGACTCACTAGAAATCCCCATATTTATCTGAGTATCTAGCTATTTTAGCTCTTTCCTTATCCCTGAGAATACCATTAATACCAGGTAAAAAGCTACATATGCTTTTTTCATGAAAAGCTATCTAAATTCATTTTGTTGCCTTGTACCTCCAGATGCTTCTTTAATGTTCAGTGAATAGGCAAATTTCAGTGAAAATAGAAACAAGGAACAAACTCACTGACAGCAAAAAGCTGCTTTGCCTTGCAAATCAGCTCAACAGGAAAAAAAAAAAAAAGAAAGAAAAAAAAAGGAAAGAAAATAAAAGTGGAAAGATCAGTAGTCTGGAACCACTCAGTGACAGTCAGAGGAGTTCAGCTCCAGAATAAAACTGCTGGCCCCAAATGCAAGTGCCTGAAGTTACCCTGGAGCTTCAATCTCTCACACACAACAAAACAGTGTGTGCTTGCAGAGCAGAAAGTCAACTGCATCCTGGGCTGCATCACAAGAAACAAGTTTATGGATGGGATTCTGCCCCTCTACTCTGCTCTCATGAGACCCCACTTGGAGCACCGTGTCCAGCTCTGGAGTCCTCAACATAGAAAGGACATGGACCTGTTAGAGCAAGTCTAGACAAGGGCCAAAGATGATCGCAGGACTGGAGCACTTTGAAGATGCTGTGAAGACAGCATGAGAGAGTTGGGGTTGTTCAGCCTAGAGAAGAACTGAACAGGAAAACCTTGTAGCAGCCTTCCAGGATCTGAAGGGAGCCTACAGGAGAGCTGGAGAGGGACTCTTTGCCAGGGGAGTTGAGTGACAGAACAAGGGGTAATGGTTTTGAACTAGAAGGGAGATTTAGATTGGATATTAGGAAGAAATTATTTCCTGTGAGGGTGGTGAGGCACTGGAACAGATTGCCCAGAGAAGCTGTGGCTGCCCCATCCCTGGAAGTGTGTTCAAGGCCAGGCTGGATGGGGCTTTGAGCAACCTGCTCCGGTGGGAGGTGTCCCTGCCCATGGCAGGGGGGTTGGAACTAGGTAATCATAAGGTCCCTTCCAACAGAATTTATGATTCTATGGTTCCATGATCTTTTGGTTTAATAGGTTTTTGCTCTGTTCACCTCCACTGTGGAAATCCCACATTCTCCCCTAGTTGAGAGGGGAGCACTCAATTTATAGTGACTGATATGATGGCTACAGATTTGCACATGAGTTTATGTCATTAAAGAAACATGGTGGGGGGAAAAATAAAAACCAAACACCAACAAACAAACAAGTGGAAAAAAGCCTCCAAATGCCAGAGCAAGTGACAACGAAAGGAGTCTAGTTCTGGTGTCTCAGGCAGATGATGTCCAGGCAATAGCAGTGAAGAAGCAATCTTCTTAGAGTTACTACATACGTTGGAAATCTTTCCTGTGTTTAAGCTGATTTAAGCTAAAATTCACTTTTGATTCTTGAAGTATCAAACTTAACTCAATCTAAAACTCCACACAGTTTGCATCCTAAATATCACTGGCTCATCTTTTTTAGAATGAACTAAGGAAAACCACCGAGACTGTTATTCCTCTGAGACAGAAAGTCTTAGGTAAATAGTATCTCTATAATATCTCCATGCCAGCATGTTTTTGCATGGTTATAAAGGAATAAAAACGCTAAAACCTGATGGATAAACAAAAAATAAGTTTTGGATTGTATATTCAGGAATTTGTCATAGCTAAATTTGACAATATTGCTCTAATTTCCTATTCTGAGTAGCTTTAAAACTCCTTGATTACTTTACATACTTGCTGTCATTTCACTGCCAGGTAACCCAGGAGTAAATAAGTATATGATGTGCCAAATAATGAAGAATTAAGTAACTTTTTTTTGTCAAGTGGTTGTCAAAGCAGACTGGTAATTTTCACCCTTCTTCTAAACTGTATGTTGGGTTTCTTTTGCTTTAAAAAAAAATTGAAAAAATACGGAAGCAAAAGATTTTGATGTCTTTTATCAAACTAATTTCACTTTAATTTCCTTTCAGCATGATATTCTTCTGTTTTACTATACATAAAAGCACTAACATGAGGGACAGTTCTCCATATAACTGAATAAATAAGCACATAGATACCTATTTTTGTCAAATGTCATTTCTATCTATACTCAAATGTTTTGAGCTAGTGTTAATTATTTTAGCCCACCCAGTCTTCCTTCCTCTTTTGTTCTTTGGAAAAAATAGCTTAGTGCTTTCCTCGATTCTAGACAAGGACAAGATAAAGCCTAATATTAAAACATTTTATGCTATTAGAACAAAATCTTTGCCTTGAAGGCATAATGACTTGTAGCATAAAGAGTCTTTCTGATAGGGAAGAAATAATAAAAAAAGAGTAGCCTCTCAGGTGCTAAATTAGCTGCCTGAGAGAGCTCATGATGTTCTAGGAGTAAAACAGGAATGCACAGAATTTCAGCAATCTTCAATAGATTGGTAACATTGCATAGCTGTCCTCGGAGGCAAATGAAAATTATAAACATCAGAAAGCGATTTATACCATCTCTAAGCAGACAGGAATTAGGATCTTGATGGGCTAGCGGGAGACTGTCTTAAGGGTCTCCTGGTAGAAACAGTTTCTTTGCTGTCATCAAGATTTGGCCAAGTAGCCTGACATATGTCCACTCTAATGCCACTCCAGTTAGTTATATGGCTGGAGTACACACATGGACTAGGGAAAGAAGAACTGATCCAGCTTCCTTCATAGTTCAGGCACAATTTACTCTTCTGCAAGATGCCACTCTGCCCTTGTGATCATCAGACCCTGGAGGAGGATATCCCACATTCATCAGAAACAGGATGAAGCAGATCAGCATAATATCCCAGCATTTCACAGTGATTTTCCTTAGTTTATACAGCTACAATCCAGAATCATTCTCCCCTGAGAACAGGAACTTCTCTGTGGCTACTAGCATTTTGAAATGGTTGAAAAGGACATAAGAGAAATAGGGTGATACTGCAAAGACTGCTGAGGGAGCTGCAGATATTTATACCAGCTGAATACCAGGGCTTTTCTTTGCATGAAATTGATTATACTCTATTTCTTATTGATATGATACTAGAAAATGAAGAAAATTAAAATCAGACAGCACTATTTTTCTCCACTAGGTAAATGATTTAATTCATAAACTCCCTTTAAGTCAATATCTCAGATTCTTTCAGTCCTTCTTGTCTTATTTAGGTTTGCCTTACCTTGTTAAAGAAGCTGTGTCATGCTATACAGTCTGTTTCTGAAAAGATCTTTCTACATTTCACAGAAATGCAGATTAAGGCAGGATGTGAATCTAAAATATGCCTGCTACACCTATGAAAATTTTGGTGTGTCTTTAAAAGAATGACCTACCTGGGAAAAGAAACAGAAATAATTCTCCATACTTGAATATTATTCTGCTTCTGAATGACAATGAGTGAATGGTAGCAAGTACGAACACCTTAGCAGGCAATCAGAGGTGACAATACAATTTTTTTCTTCCTATTGAGAGAAGTTGACTGAACATTCTTTTCCGAGGCTGGAAATTTTGTTCTATAGTTCTGATGGAGTGAAGATAGAAAAAAAAAATATGATTTTACCTCTGCAAGGGAAAAAGAGAAGATATTTTAGAAAGGCTATGGAGAATCAGTAACAAGACGCAGGTGGCAGCCAGTCCC
Organism: Pedionomus torquatus; assembly: GCA_013398155.1. Taxonomy (NCBI): domain Eukaryota; kingdom Metazoa; phylum Chordata; class Aves; order Charadriiformes; family Pedionomidae; genus Pedionomus; species Pedionomus torquatus. The sequence goes on from VZRU01008879.1 coordinate 312,313, forward strand.
AAGGGAGAAGAGAGTATGACTGTTGTGCAATGGCATTGTGAACAAAAATAGACATAGAGAGGAGGCCTGGAAACAGAAACTACATGTTTTTTAACAGAGAAGTCAGTTGTACTGTGGATTTCTCTCCACACTTACTATTTATTAAATATAAAAAGAAACTCCCTTTCCATGCACTATACTTTTCCTGTCCCATACTCTACATTGTTATACATCCTTTCATTGTATTTTAATGACAAAGAATACTGAAAGTAATTCCTCTGTTATCTTCCAGAATATTAGCTAAATTTAGACCTATAGAAACCAGAGATTCTTCTTTTTGGGATATAAATCATTTTATCTTTATGATATTCCTGAGAAAAAGCATTTTTAGTTGTACATATTCTGCTTGCTGGTCACATTACTAAAAATTTGTTCCTAATTTACTTTATAAAACACCTTTTAGAATTATTTTTGAGTACGCATTTTGAAATACAACTTATAAAAAATTTCCAACTACTGCTAGTCTGAATTGTAACTGATTATTTCTTCCAATGTCACCCCATAAACCAAATATTTGAGCTGACCATAATGTAATTTACCTCGTAACCCACAGTCTCCAATACATGCAAAAACCAAATTGCCTGAGCTAATCAAAAATATTCACCAGCAATTAAATGTCATCCTTACTAAATAAAATTTCTTTAAATTCCTCCCTGAAATAAAATGCTGAAGGTTTATTTCTCACCTCTCTTACATTCTAACTTATCCTTAATATGGTAATATACCATGCCATATCTTGAACTGCTTAATTGGAAATTTTGCTACATAAGTTTTATCAACATTTTTGATGGAAATATGGTACATAAATCCACTCTTGTTATAAATTATGTTTTCAGTGTCCATAATTTTATGCTTCTGAAATATACCGTTTTTAAAATGTCTTCAATGTTTCCTTCTTTAAAAAGAAGGCACTTTCAAAGACAAGCTACTCTATTCTGATAATAGGCTGAGTTTTATTGTAATGTTTACTGATCCTTTTAATTTTTAAAAGAAGCAATTATCCCAACAGTCCTTTGGACAACTATTGAAGACAAAGTATAAATTAAGTGCTCACCTTCAGTTCCCTTACATATCTCCAAATGACAAATGCCCCAGTTAGAAACACAAATTCTCAAACCTTCAGTTTTACCTCTTGTAACTTACCAATTTCATTAAGTTTTATTTATTTGTAGAGACTTAAGCACAACACAAAATGAAAAGCTGAGCTTGAATACAGATTTATTTTTTTTTCTGACACAATATATTAAGAAGAAATACACATAACAATCACCACAGAAATTGAAAGACAATTGCATGTACCAAGGTACCATACTTGTCCTGCATAATACTAAGTAATGCTGCTAGGCTGAAAGGAATGCACATTTTGACAATCTAAGCTGAACTTGCAACTGTAATTGATAATATGCGTATTCTGAAATGGTTTCACACAAAACCAAGAACATTTGCATGAACACACACACCTGTAGCACGATTGCTCTGTATATATACAGAATATGTACTTAGGACCTGTAGCCAGCTAGTAAATGTGTGCTGTAACATTTGATGCATACTGAATACAGGGGAAGTAGTGGCTGAGAATCTGAATTCAAGCTGCTAACTGGGGAGAATACGCTGGCTTTGTTTAGCCATCTGTATACCAGTGTTTTGCTGCTTATCAGACTGTGCGAATGACAAACCCACAAGTGACACTACTAATACCAAAAATGAGTGCCAGCTAGAGAGTTCAGCAAACCTTGGCTGATAGGAAAGGTGAACAGGGAAGACAAAAATCAAGGTTTTATTGGTGTGACTGGGAGTGGGGTGCTTGGAATGCTTCCTTTTGCAATTTTTTTCTCTACTTGGAAGAGCTGAGTAAACAAAATCATATTAGAAGACTGACATGTGTCAAGAGCAATGGTCCCCTAGAGGAATGCTAACCAAATGCTTTCATGGGGGCCTTAGCAATGGGGAGCTTGCTAGGTGGAAAAAAATTACAAGGTTTCAGTATGAATTACAAAAACAAAGAATAATAAATCCTATTTTGCAGGGGCTAGTTTTAGGAAAGAAAGCAGGCTGGAATAAGGATATAAAAGAAATGGCATATAATGAATTGCATTCCGAAATGGGGCATTTTTAAAAACAAGTGGAAAGACCAGGGAATGCAGAAAGAAGACCAAACAGGATATCATTCAGCTAAGTAAAAAAACTTTAAAGAAAAAAAAAGAAAATAAAAATAAAGTACAGAACATCAATGTGCCTTGAACACACAATTAAATTTGCAATACATAGAAGACAACAAAGATATTCTATTCCAGTTCAGTCATCACTAGCAGAGTACCCAAACTAAAAATCTCAGGACAGCCCACTGGAACTATCACAACAGTGTAGACAGAGAATAATCTCTTATTAGACAAGTCCATCAGATGAAATCGGGATTTTCATCTGGCCAGAAGTCAGCAAGGGAAGCTTTAAAATGAAGGTAATGCAAAAATCTCCTGTGACAAAGACTGATTGGTCATTCTTCAGTAAGGAGACAGACAGAAGAAACATTAAAAAAAACAAAACAACTTTGTAGAGTTTTGAAAACTCATTAAAAGAGACTGGAGTGAAGCAGGAGCAGTTAAAAGTGTAACAGTATAATGCTAAAGGCACAGGTAACATTGCATAATACAACTGTAAAATTTTGATTACTGTAGGCAAAAATTGATGCTCTCAGATAAAAAAAAAAACCACCAAAACCCAAACCCAAACACCAGAAATTCAGCAGTTTTCAAAAGCTGAAAACTGTTCTTTTGTCACTCAAAGTCTTTATTTTAATGGTAATCAGCTTTTTCCTAAAACCAAGATAAGCAATTAAGCTGGATGCTGCAGGCTTAATGACAATAGAATTTTAAATGTTAGAATTTAAGGAAAAGCTGATGAAAATTAAAAGACAGGGAGTAATAAAAAGTCTGTATACATAAGATTATTCTACATGAACAGGTTAGAGGCAAGTACAACCTTGCTTTATTAAACAAACTATTGTGGAAACGACGTGAGGCCCTGAAAAAAAGGCACCCTGATACAAAAGTGTCCACGTTGCAGAAGAGGAAGAGTGGAAATAATTTTTTCTGTAACTTAGAATCCACATTTGAATTGTTAAGCTGTTCAGGAAGTCGCACCTTTAAAGAGGAAAATGGTGGGTCTATCTCCACAAGGACTTCATAAAAAACACTGTTTATAAAAACCACTAAAATATTTATCATCCTGTTTTAACAACATACAACACTGACATAGCTCAAAAGAATACTGTCATAGAAAACAAGTAAGGTATAGGTTATTCATTATTGAGTTAATACACAACAAAGAAACTTAGCTTTTACATATTGGATAATAGGAAAAATGGTGATCCTCTTTTAAAGGATAATTTCCTCGTTTTTAAAGTCAGATGCTGGTTTTGTGCTCAACCTAAGCTGCCATGTGCTCACCTCTGTGAGCACAGGAATAACTTCCAAAATACCCGGGGAGAGCTACTGTACAGGAACATTTTTTACAGTTAATAAACAGATGCTATGTGGAGCATTCACCTTAGAGCCATCCCCCCTCCCCCCAATATATAAAAATTAAATAAATTCAAAAAATTCAGTGAAGTGGTTTTGCTAAAAGTTAAAAATACCAATAAAAATTGTGAGAGCTATTATGAATTACTTTAGGACTAGAGGGCATAACTACAAGTAGACAAACTACTATTCTATTCAAAATATCTAGTATTAGCATGCATTTACCATATTGTATGTACAATTATAACATCTAAAAGACACAAAAAGAATAAAAGTACTGGACTTCTTAGGACTAAAAACAACAGCAGAATTAGGAAACAGGGAATAAACTTTAGCTATCTGGGAAGTATATTTCAGGGAAAATGGTGGACTACCTGCCGTCTTTATCGAAAATGGAAAAAGAAAAAAGCCTGAAGAGGACACTCAATTGAACAAAATATTTCAGGTACTTCAATTGAATAAAATGCCAGCAGAATCCTGTTGCTGGACAGCTAGACCCTACTGGTTTGGTTATTGGTTTGCTGAGCTTTCACTGCTTGTTATATTCCTGAACAAATGAAAGCAAAGTGTCACTTCAAATATCTAGTTGAATTCCTTGATGGAATGAATCCTAGGTAGCGGAAAGACAGACACTTGAAGAAAAGCCAACCAAATGAATGGACTCGCCATAAGAAAGGGACTTAAGAACTAAGTTTCCCACTGGGCTTTGTTGAGAGTTTCAATCAGGATAAAAAAAAATTGATTTTAGAGGAATAAGATGAACCTGCTACAGAAATTTAGCTGTCACACCAGATGACTGTATAAACTGTGTTGTTTTGTTCCTATGCTTCCTTAAAGAAAGTGCTTTTTTATAAGGCCTGAACTTGATGTTCTTTTTGAATCAGCAAATCATTCTTCTACTAGACTAGTCTCATCATTTTGCACCTTTCATAGCATTTGCCTCAAAAAACAAGTACAAAATGTTAATAAACTGTATAATAAAGTTATCTACCTGGACTTAAGCAAAGCATTTGACACTGTCCCACAGGACATCCTAGTCTCCAAACTGGAAAGTCATGGGTTTGATGGATGGCTGCACTCAAAGGGTTGTGGTCAATGGCTCAATGTCCAAGTGACAGCTGATGATGAGTGGTGTCCCACAAGGGCCAGTACTGGGACCAATACTATTTAACATCTTTGTTGGAGACGTGGACACTAGGATAGAATGTACCCTAAGCAAGTTTGCTGATGACACCAAGCTTGGTGGTGCAATCAACATACCGCAGGGAAGGGATGCCATCCAGAGGGACCTGGAAAAGCTTGAGAGGTGGGCTAATGCAAATGGCATGATGCTCAACCAAGCCAAGTGCAGAGTCTCACACCTGGGATGTGGCAATCCCAGGCACAAATACAGATTGGGCAGAGAATGGCTGGAGAGCAGCCCTGAGGAGAAGGACTTGGGAGCGCTCATGGATGAGAAGCTCAACATGANCCTCTCCTATGATGACAGGCCAAGGGAGCTGGGGCTGTTCAGCCTGGAGAAGAGAAGGCTCTGGGGAGACCTTAGAGCAGCCTTCCAGGATCTGAAGGGAGCCTACAGAAGAGGGACTCTGTCAGGAAGTAGGGTGATAGGACAAGGGGTAATGGTTTTAAACAGGAAGAGGGGAGATTTAGATTGGATATTAGGAATAAATTCTTTCCTGTGAGGGTGGTGAGGCACTGGAAGAGGTTGCCCAGAGAAGCTGGGGCTGCCCCATCCCTGGAAGTGTGTTCAAGTCAGGCTGGATGGGGCTTTGAGCAACCTGCTCTAGTGGGAGGTGTCCCTGCCCATGGCAGGGGCATTGGAACTCTATGATCTTTAAGGTCCCTTCCAACTCTAACCATTCTATGATTCCATGAAAATAAAGGATGGCATTTTAGTTGCAAAGTCCAACACGCAGAAGTTAGGAAATTTGTATGCAGTTTATAGGCATTCTATGTCTACTTTTTCACTTAATTCAGTACCCAAGGGTAGGGTCACTCATTAAATACCTTGTGTTTTGTGCAGAATGTAGGAGCTTGTATTGAGATGAAACTGTATGGGTTACGGTGTCTCATTATATTAGATGAAATCTGTCCAGTACAACAACTTGTCCCCATTTGTCAGCAACAAGAACACACTGCCAGCCCTTCTGCACAGCCTGTAGTCAGGTGGGGTAGGTGAATAACACCTGCTCTCTGGTAGTTAGGGTTGGCTTTTTCTGAAACAGAAGAAACTAAATGTGTTCAGATGACAAACCAGCAAAGAAGGAAACTTGTCCCAGCCTTCTTTAAGGTTCCCTGACATGCCTACACACTCCCCACTTTTTCTTTCTGGAAAAAGTCTGTTCAGTTCAGTGTTTGGTAGAAGTTCATAGAACCATGCTATGGGCCACACAGTGCTGTCAGAGACCTGAAATTCATCCTTTTTCTCTTGATTTAAAGAGTCAGAAGCTCATGATACACTGGGCTACTCAAGACTTGTGGAAAAAATTCCCTTCTGCCATCCCTTGGTTTCTCCCCCTGTACATTGCAGCTTTGACAGGGACATCAGATTTGCCTTAAATATTTATGTTCATTTATTATTTTGTCAAGTTGCTGAAAAGTTCTCACCACAAACTAAAAAAAAAAAAAACGAACCACCAAGTATTGTTTTAATATCAATTTTGCTTTGTTAAAATTTTAATAGAACCTCTTGGGATAGAATTAAGGTAATCTTTTGGCCTAAGGACCCTCCAGAGTATCATACCTATGACCTGCTGCAAAACAGCCAGTTGGAAAAGCTTATAGTATAAGAAAAATCTTTCACAAATGTCTTCATTTTATGAAATTATTACTGTTGCACAAAGAAAAAAGCCTTTTGTAATGAACAGACTGTGAAATATTTATCTGTATTCTGTATCTAGTTTAAGAAAAGTTCTGAGATAGATACAGAGCACGACCAGCAAACTGAAGATGTGCTTTATGCTATTAAAAATCTGCTCAACTTAACAAAGAGTCCACTGGTGAAAATAGACAACATAACTGTAACAATCTGGTGCAGACAAGTTTCTTTAAATTTAAAGTGCAGATAAATGGTTTTAGAGACAGAAAATGAGTGTTTTGTGGTTGCTATTTTGTAGTCCACTCCCAAAAATGAATAGACAAATGTTAACTACTCTATACAATCTAGCTTAGAGATGTTACCCACTCTACTCTGCACTTGTGAGACCCCACCTGGAGTCCTGTGTCCAGCTCTGGAGTCCTCAACGGAGAAAGGACATGGAACTGTTGGAACGGGTCCACTGGAGGGCCACAAAGATGATTAGAGGGATGAAAACAGGCTGAGAGAGCTGGGGCTGTTCAGCCTGGAAAAGAGAAGGCTCTAGGGAGACCTTAGAGCAGCCTTCCAGGATCTGAAGGGAGCCTACAGGAGAGCTGGAGAGGGACTCTTTGTCAGGGAGTTGAGTGATAGAACAAGGGGTAATGGTTTTGAACTAGAAGGGAGATTTAGATTGGATATTAGGAAGAAATTATTTCCTGTGAGGGTGGTGAGGCACTGGAACAGATTGCCCAGAGAAGCTGTGGCTGCCCCATCCCTGGAAGTGTGTTCAAGTCAGGCTGGATGGGGCTTTGAGCAACCTGGTGTAGTGAGAGGTATCCCTGCCCATGGGCAGGGGCCTTGGAACTCTATGATCTTCAGGGTCCCTTCCAACTCTAACGATTCTATGAGTCTATGCTTAGAGAACATTTTGTAAGAGTATTTACTTACATACACACTTGTGACTATATAAAGCCTCTAAAAGTATTGATATCTGATACATTTTAAAACAAAGCATGCTCTGCCAACAATAGCAAAAAAGCCTGAACCAATAAGAATAATGTTAGGTTCTTCCAGCATTCTTAAGTTACCTAGTTATCAGCCAACTATAATTTATACCACTTATGCATATTGGTTTCCCTTCACACTTGTCCTAGTGAAGAAGAAAGACCAGGTCAACAAAATTAATTTATCATTTACATACCGTTGTTTTGTACACTTCATACGCACAGATATAAGGTAAACTTCAGCAAATATGTTGTATTTTAACCATTTTTCATTCAGGCATTAGAAAAGAACTGGAGTTGCCACCTGAATCTAGTCAAAAAGAAAGAAGAGATGAGATGCCAACTCTCTTACGGCATTACATAACTCATGCCATCCTTATACTTCAATAATTAATAATATCTCTTAGATTTCTCCCTACAGTATACTCATAAGACTAAAACATATTGCAACCCATTTTAAAGTTGGAAAGTTGGAGAACTAAGACATAAAATTGATCTAAGCAGGATTCCATAGTCTTATTTCAGTATCTTAGCTGCCGTGCCATCCTTTCCCTTGATCTAGACCCAATGTACCTTCCGTAGAAGCCTTAAAAACAGAAGTAGCTAAATGGAACTCAACTGTCAGAAAGTTCAGGGAAGAAATACATCTGGTCCACCCCTTGTCCATTAAAGTTCTATAGAAAAAAAAAAAATAATCAAGTAATGTTACTTTTGTCTGCCTGTTTTCCGTTTTAATACTAGAACACCACAAGTGCTGGAGTTATTCAGCTTAGGAAGAGAAGGCTCCAGGGAGATACTATTGTGGCCTTTCAGAACCTAAAGGGGTCCTACAGAAATGATGTGGACAAACATTTTAGCAGAGCCTGTTGACAAAAGACAAGATGTAATGGCTTACAAAAAAAAAAAAAAAAAAGGGTGAATTTAGCCTAGACATAAAGAAGACATTTTTCACAATGAGGGTGGTGAAACACTGGAACAGGTTGCACAGAGGTGGTAGATGCCTCATCCCTGGAACCATTCAAGGTCAGATTGCATGAGGCTCTGAGAAACCTAATTTAGTTGAAGATCTCCCTACTCAGTGCAAGGGGATTGGACTAGATGATCTTTTAAGGTCCTTTCCACCCCAAAAATGTTCTATGATTTTATGCCAGAATAAAAAGTAATGTCTACTAAAAAGTTTCAAGAAAAACAAACAAGTACATTTTCAGTAGATGCTGCCAGGAAGAAAACATAAAGAGTAACATGATAGAAAGCAGGGGAATTAGTATTAGACCCCAAATTATCATGAGTGAGTAAACTCATGAAACTAAAGCGGAGGTCTGTTGAAAGATGGTTAAACCATATTGAACATTAATCCCAAATGTTAACCGAGTGTTTGTAAAGACTTTTTAAAAGCTTCTTTCATAATTATTAAACTTTTAAATGATTGTTCTGATGACTGAAGGACTTTTGTGAGGGAAGATCTGTACTCATCTGAAATATAAGTTAAATCCCTATTAATAATAGTGGACTTAAAAGAACATGTCCTGGTTTTGACTGGGATAGTGTTAATATTATTTCAGTTTCGGTATGAAAGGAATGTCAGTAGTACATACTGCTTTAGTTGTTGCTAGGTGTCGGTTATACTAGTCAAGGACTTATTTTAGTTTCCCATAGATGCTGAAAAGGAGCACAGACAGAACAATAGAATGACCAATGAAATATTCTGTACCATAGATGTCATAGTCTACAAGTGGAGGTTGGCCAGGGGGCAGAATCTGCAATCACTGCTTGGGAGGAGCTGGGCAAACAATTCACCAGGTTAGGAGAGCAACTTGTGTTGTAAATGCAAATAAGTGAGAATAAAATAACAGTCAAGATAAAGTAATACAAGACATCAAAAATTCCTAGCAATACCTTTTTTTGCTTGCATTGTTAGCTGTCACCAAGGTCATAGTCCATGTAGTCTTCATTCTTATTTCTGTTGTTCATGCCAGGTGTGTGACGGAAAGGGATGTTGCAAATATCCAACCTGTTCTATTGCATAGAAGAACAAACATAACACACATTTTATTTCTAAAACACTGTCATCTGTTAGGCATTAAGGTATTGTATGTAGGACAAGATGGTCAGTACCAACAAAATTTATAAAAGTCCTTTTTTTTTAATTATTCCATTATCCTGTGATCAAAAAGACAACTTCTTTATGAGATCTGTATCGCTGATTTCTGAGCATTATTTCTTAAGTGTTCTCATGCTGGGATGATTCTACATGTGCTACATCTCTTCTAACTGAAAAAACTGCATATTGCAGAAATCACTAACCAGTATCTTCTGAAAACAGCTTTTTAAAACTCTTTAGATATCAGAGAGGCAGGAGTAGTTCATTTGAATCCAAGTTTCAACACAATACTAGTGTCTCTGATACTACCTTATAAATTATTGAAGAAGTTAATTTCTGTTGAAAGCTCTCCAATAAACCATTGTTTATTAATTGCCTTTGTTCTTTTTCTCTTTCATAATAAAATAGGCACCATTAACAACTGTGGCCATTCTGTCTTAGGCATTACATCACTCTCTAGAGCATGGGAAGAACCTTGCACAATTAAGTGAGTAGTCTTAATCAATGATCCTTTACAATGTACATTTATTAAGATTTGGCTTAGTATGTGTTCCTTTTTAGTGTACTTTTTTTTTTTAGAAATTCGAGAATTTGGCATCAATTGAGTGCATTCCTTCATATATGAAACAGGTCATCTGACTTATGTGAGATAGACCAGAATTTACTCACACTAAGAAGTACACTGTGTGCACCAGAGTTTCTTTGATGAACCTTGTTATTAAAGTCTGCCACTCCAGTATAAAATACACACTTTGATTCAGTGAAGTAAAATTAATGTATCATACGAATGGCAAATTTGTTTCTAGAATAGAGATTTTTGATCTGATTGAAGTAAATACATAAAAGATAAAGAATCACATACAGAAGAGATATAAACCTCTCTCAATTTATAATCAGCATTACAGATTAGTTGATAGATAATCTATAATAGATAATGTTCACAGAACAACACACACTTTTTCTTTCTATTTTTCCCCTAGCTTTCTTCAGACAGTTCTCTAAATTATCTTCTTCTTTAAAGAAAACAAAGCCACTTTGGGTTAGGTTGGATTACAGCCATAATTTTCTTGATATCCATTTTTTTATTGATGTGGAATTTTGATAGAGGACATGCTATACTAAGATTTAGTATGGACATAACAGCTAACAATATTTAGGTTTATGGAGTATATCTGAGCTTTAATGATAACCTGCATTACACTAATTACTCAAAGATCTCACACAGTGTATTCCTGCAGAACTGACAATAGATTCTGTGGAAACAATTGCTTCTGTCATGACTACACTAGAAAGGATGCCTTAAGAAAAAGAACTTCAAAGTAAAAAAAAAAAAGGGTGTGAACTGCCTTGATATACCTTTGGGTAAATGAACAATAGCACCAGCAAAAACTCATCCTCAAATCAAACTGGAATTCATTTCAGGACTGAAAGCAGATTTATCTTGAGTTAAAGATCCTACTAAATGAACATGATTTCAGGTATTAAGGAAATCTTTTTTGTATAATCATGGTCTTTTTATATTGATACCTAAATCTGTTCAATAATTTAGACTTGCAGAACATTGTAAAATACAGAGATTAGAGAGCACAGCAGTCATATAAAAGGGAGAACACTTTAGAAAATTCAGCTAGGATTTAAAACAGAGCATCAATTATGGTTTAAATGTTTGATTCTTCCTCTAGACTCCCCCTACCACAACATACCATGACATGATAAATCTATTCTAGAAGAATTTTTACACTAAACAGAATAAAGTTCCATAAATACCCTGAACATAACCTCTGTATGACTTTATGATTATGGAAGACTGATAAAAATATTTATTAGGACAAAATTTCTCTATGCAAAAAAAATTATAAATTTGGCCTTTTATGTGGTATGTAAAAGGTATACCCTTGATCTCTCTCAAAAAAAAAATCAGATATTAAGCTCATCCACTCATTTCAGAAAAAAAAATTGTCAGTATCACTGTGGTCTTTCAGGCATTTTTGTCATATTAAATTACATGTTTGTATACATCTATAGATAATGAATCTAAGTGTGCTTAAGTAAAATAGCAATGATTGAAGACCTAAACATACACTGCTTTTAGTAGTCATACTGGCCATGTGTTTGTAGACACTGAAAGATATTTCCCTTTAACTCATTTCACAAGATTCTTTGCTTTTACCAAATAATGATTAAGGGAAGCAAGGACATTTTATTTCATTTTAAGTATAACTCACATGTGAATCTTTAGCTACTGAACTAACAGAGGCTTCAACGCTTGTGAATATAACAATATTCATTAGCTTTGTGAATGAAGAGAAGTTATTACTCCTTCCTTCCACTGTGTAGCAAATTACTCTGGTAATTGAGGTCTGAGGTAGCACGTAACAGACTTTCAAGGTAAAATATGCTGTTAGTCTCAGAAGCTTTTTCTTGGAGTCTCTGCTAGTAAACTACTTTTCCACCTACATTAACAACTGAAACACAGAAGCAAAGGTCATGCCTTAAATAGTACAATAAAAAGTTCAGCCTCTTCTCCCTCCTATACAAATGTCTTGACATTCACTTTATATTGGAATTTTCTTTTCCCCTGTTATTCAGACCAAGAAAATCAGTTATTTTTTCATGCAGCTCACTTTTTGTGTACTGCAGTCCCCAGTTATTTTTACCAGCAGAGAATATAAAAGATTTAGCATAGTTATTGTAATTACATACTTAAAGTTTTCCAGGCCCTATTCAAATCAATTTGCATTACTCAAGTTTACGTTTAAATTTAAAAGGATTTCCCTCTCTGAGTTTCATATACCTCTGATACCTAGAAGAATCTGCCCATACTGATATCTCCAACAGAACTTCCAAATATGTGCACTAAATACTTTCAGTTATTTTTACTGCAAGCAAGCTATGAATCATATTTTTTAACAAACAATGTTACTGAAAAGGGAGAGTAGCCTCAGAATCAAAACTGTCCAAAAAATCACAGTATAAAGTATGTGAACGTTTTAAGATTTGTAAGGTAATAACCTAGGGGAAATAAAAATCAACTAAAATAATCTCTACAGGGTGCAAAAGGGAGAGAGGAGAGGGATGATTTGGTTGCATTGTTCTCTAGTGACACAAAAAGTGTTTCTCTGCACAAGAACTAGGATTTACCATTATTCTCTGTGGCTCATCTATTTCCATTAAAAAAGTTCTTTAAACATGCAAAACAAGTGACCTCTACAAACAAACAGTCACAGTGCAATTTAAAATCCACTTTAAAATCTACTTCTTCATGCTTCCGCAAGCCAAATTAACTAAGATATAAGCAATGAACATATTCACCAGTTTATTTATTTGCTTCTGGATCTATTTATGAAGACTGTTAAACACATTCACAATAGTAGATAAATCATACTTACAAAATATTTGTTGTGACATGCTACTCAGTTTTTTGCCCTTCCATCCCCCACATATATTTGTGTGACTGAAATATATATATTTCTAGGGTACAAACTAAGACTGAGATACAATTGGAAAACTGAAAGTGTAAAGCAAGTCGACAGACTGTTTTTATCAAGAAATAAAACACATTTATCCATAAATACTGTTCAAAATAATTTCATCCTTGCAAAGCTGTTATGCAAAAATTCTGCCAGTCCCTTTGAAGTGTTGATTAAGTCTGCAAACAAGTATTACTTATGGTAGAGCTCATTAATCAAGTGCCATAACTTTTCATTTTGCTTTCTTCATTTTGGTCTAGATGTGGCTTTCCTGCAATTAGTACATTTACATTACACCAGTAGTGAGTTTACACTCATCAAAACTAGTTTATTCACTTCAGCAAGGAACCTGTATTAGGTTACTACTCTCCCTAGCTCCTGTTAGCTGTCAATGGTAGGGAGCACTGCCACAGGTTAGCAGAGGTTACACTTGGTAGGAATTAACCTATGACTGAATATGCACTAAGCCTTGTGTGAATGTGGTTCCTTACTCATAATTTTAAGAGACTCAATCTACTGGCAGAGTAGATCACAACTGCTGTATTTATGGCTGTTAGTTATCTTTCACAGCAAAAACTATGTGATATTTTTTAAAAAAAAATAATAGAGCATTCCTTATGAAACACACAAGAAGATGTACTTTTAAGTGAATTGTAGAAATTAAATTATATAGAATTATAGAATTATTTCCGTTGGAAGAGACGTTTGAGATCATCAAATCTAACTGTTAACCTAGCACTGCCAATTCCACCACTAAACCATATCCCTAAGAAACAAATCTACATGTCTTTTGAAAACTTTCTGGGATGGTGACTGAACCACTTTCCTGGACAGCCTGTTTTAATACTTTCCGTGAAGAAGTTTTTCCTAATATCCAGTCTAAACCAACCCTGGTGCAACTTGAGACCATTTCTTCTTGCCCTATCACTTATTACTTGGGAGAAGAGACTGACTTCCACCTCACTACAACGTCCTTTCAGGTAGTTGTAGAGAGCAATAAGGTCTCTCCTCAACCTTCTTTTCTCCAAACTAAACAATCCTAGTTCCCTGGGCTACTCCCCATAAGACTTATTCTCCAGGCCTCTCACTAGCTTCATTGCCTTTCTCTGGAAATGCTCCCAAACCTCCATGTCTTTCTTGTAGTGAGGTGCTAAAAATCAAAAACAGTACTTGAGGTGCGGCCTCACCAGTGCTAAGAAAAGGTGGACAATTTCTTCTCTAGTCCTGCTGGCCACACTATTTCTGACACGTGCCAGAATGTTACTGGCCTTCTTGGCCACCTGGGCACACTGCTGGCTCATACTCAGCCAGCTGTCAACCAACACTCCCAGGTCCTTTTCTGCTAGACAGCTTTCCAGCCATTCTCCCCCAAGCCTATAGTGCCACATGGGGTTGTTGTGATCCAAGTGCAGGACCTGGCAAGTGGGGTTGAATCACGTATTATTGGCCTCAGCCCATTGATCCAGCCTGTCCAGATCACTCTGTAGAGCCAGCATACCATTAAGCAAACCAATGCTCCCACCCAACTTGGTGTCATCTGCAAATTTACAGAGGGTGCCATTCAACTGCCTTGTCCAGATCATTGATAGAGATATTAAACACAACTGGATTCAACTGCATCCACCACCGCTCTTTGGGACTGGCCACACAGATATTTTTTTTATCCAGCAGGGAGCACACCTGCCGAAGCCGTGTGCAGCCAGTTTCTCCAAGAGAATACTGTGGGAAAGACAAGAAAATACATGAGTATGAGAGCAGAGGAAGTGGAGTTCTTGTAATCTTTGGAAAGCCCTGACTCCAGAATAACAAACTATGTTGTAGCAGAGACTTAACCAATATAACCCTTAAACCACTGAAAAATCAAAAGTTATCCTTAGAAAAGATAAGAAAATCTTACAGTAGTGAGTAATAGAAAAATAGAGAGTTCTCATCCTGTGAGAGAGACTAAGGACCTACTGAGCACTTCAAAAACAGGATCAATAACACACATTGAACAGCAGAATACTACAACTAAACTGCAGAATAACAGCTAGTCTTATCAAGGTATGTTAGTACTATTTATTAAGGAATACTGCTTTTAAGTTTCGCCTTAGAAAACCACTCTGGCATTAGAAATCTTACCTTTGAGTTATACAGTTCCAATGAAGAAAGTACATCAAAATAAAATCTTCTGCTATTCAGAAACTGTGAAAAGCGCCAATGGATAACGAATTTTTTTTTATAATACCAAAGATACAGAAGCACACAGCCTTAGGGCAATGCTAAGCCAACTTTCTGTTCAGTGAGAAAACCTCACTCTTATATTTGCTGCTGCGGAAACCAGAGTCAGCTGACTTGGTTGTTTACCACATGGAGGGATTGCACCTATGGGGAGGAGCTGACAGATCAGGTGACCCAAAACTGACCAATGGGATAGTCCAGCCACTCTGTCCTGCTCAATATAAAAGTTGAGGTCTCAAAGGACCTTGTGTTTGTTCTTTAGTGGCTGGTGGTGATGGAGTTGGGTGTTAGTTTGCCTATTTTGACCCTAGGCTGTGAATTCCTGAATCAAGAGCTGGAATCCAGTTCCTTTCTGTTGCCAAGTCTAGTCTGGAGCTTCCCCAGTACCTGCTAGTGACGTCTCCTTGGCAGCTTGTTATATTTTTGCATATTATTTTATGTATTGTATCTAATTTTTTTATTATTTTTATTAATATTTCATTAGTTTATTTTTTTCTAAACTCATAAACCTCTTTATCTCTCTTCTTTGTCTCTTTGGAGCGGGATGGGGGATAGTATCTTTTGCCCTATAATTGGCTAACTTGGTCCAAACTGTGTCAAGTGTGATAACTGAAGAGGATGTGCACTTGTTCAAATGCGTATACTGAGCAATTCTAATAAAATATCTCTTTATGGAGAATAAATATAAGCATTGCTCTTGTTTGAATCAAAATTCAGGAAGCTAAGACAAGAGTAGATGGATGTGTCTGAAAGTGAAGGTACACAGCAAAACTGAATCTGAAGAAAATAAGACTTCATTTAAAGTGTGGGATTCTTAATCACATGTTTGACCAATGCAATCTTTGAATGAACAGAATTATACATTTTTCTCTTTAAAATTCTTCAATATAGTCTAATATGCTTAACACTTGAGTTATGAGCTGTAGGTTTTGTTTGGTTTTTTTTCGGTTCCTCATGAACTCTGACTGCTATAGGTGAGTCAGAATGAATATATGCCCAAAATGGCTATAAGCACAATAATTGTTAAAGCAGTTCCTGGAATGATACAAAAAATATACATGTTGGTCAAGTGCAATGAATCTGAAGTTAGCATTGTTTCCCCACAGTGAAGACTCAATCTTACTATAAGACAAAATCATAGTCTAAGTTTGCCTTATGTTTGTATTGTGCTCCCTGGGATCACTCTAGATCAACAAAGATGTGAAAAGATTTCCTGCTCTGGTTGCTCTATTTTTGAGTAAAGATGTAGCACAGAGTCTACGAGAAAGGAGCTATGTATTTACATTTAGAGAAATACTCAGATGACACTTAAAATGTCTTATTTTTCTAGCATGGCTAACTGCTGACTTTATCAGATCTCCCTTGAATGTACCTTGAAAAGTTTCATTAATTGAATCTGTAGATGTCTAGGCTCGTGACTGCATGGTGAGTTTGATTTCTTTCAACTTAACATCTTTTCTTTCATTCTTACCTTTAGGTTTTAGTAAAAGCAACTTCTTAGGTCTGCCATTATTTTAAGCTTCAGGATATTCTAGAATATTTTTAGATGGTAAATAAACATGATCTTTACCAGATATGGTGGTGGCGATTTCTTACTTTGTAGCTGATGATAATTTAAAATACCTAGATTGCAAGAAACAGAAGTAGCATGTTTATAAATTGGGGGGGGAGGTGTTGAGAGGAATCCTCCTATGACCGTAACAGCAAGTGATTTTTGTTCAATGTTTATGTTGTTTGTGTAAGAAGACAAAGTCATCTAGTATGAAGTTTGAAAGGTGCAATTAAAACTAGCCCAGTGATGAGACCAAGGTGTTAGCTTGCTTACACTGAAGGCCATAAATATCAAATATTTCAGCCAAGGGTGAAATAGTATCCTTGCAATTACCTAGTTTTAGGACCTTCAGCACATCAACTGCACCTGGTATCCCTAAGTAATTTCAGAATGGCGGATCTCCCATAAAAATCATCCTTTTGTAAGACCACAAAAATGCATAGCTCTTGAGGGAAAGAAGGTAGAGAGAGCAGTACCTCTCAATCACATTCCCAAAAGCATCATCTCACCATCCTACGAAGATTTATCAGCTTGGAGTACCTGACATATATAGAAGCTCAGCACAAAGTCTACAACCTGCATTTCACAGAATATTCATTGCCTCATGAGTGTCAAATATCAGCTTCAAAATAAAAATGATAAATCTTGAAAGGTGAAGACCATTTGTATGGTGCAAAATTAAAGTCCAGTTATGAGCAATCCAACCTATTAATTCAGTTACGTGAATACAGAACCAATGAATTTACAAGAATCAGTGTGCAGTAAATGCAGTCTATAATGTCACTGAATTATTTTTATGTGAGAGTAAAATACTAGGATAAAGTCTCCTCTCCTCTTGTAGACCTCAGCTACCACCAGAGATCTCGATACTAAAACCTGAGGGTGTATGTGGTGGATGGGTGTATGAATCCTACTTATTTCTTCCGAACAAAGAACTCTATCCTGTTCTAGTCATCATCTCGCTTGGCCTTGCATCCAAAATAGGTCCTTCAGTTTCAGTATAGGTATATTCCTCTGCATTGGTTTCAGCCTTAATGACTCTGAAAGACTGATGACACCTCATTAAAATAGGCTTCTTTCCGGTGGAATTATGTCAGTGTCCCATAAAAGGAATTATTTGTTTCCTTATCTTTTCTGAATGCATCTTGCCTGACTTAAGACAACTTCTTTTTTTCACAGCCAACAGTTACTCCATCAGCAATTAATCAACCAAGACTAAGCTCACTACTTACGTACAGTGAGCGCCAAGCCTATACCAAAAAGTTCTGTTATTAAAATCCCCCTTTTTACTTCATATTAATTACCAATCATTGTTATTAATATTATATATTCCTGTGGCATTAGAAGAAGCATATAAAGTCCAACTCTTAGTATTAAGGAAACCACCTCTGTGCCATTAAAATAATTTACTATGAAATGTGTATTTTTCTACCACAGTCATTAATGAAACTAATACATAAGAGGTACATCCCCTCAAAATTTACAAATTCTGCTATTTTTTCCACTGTATTGTCAGCACATGCTATGTTGATTTCTTTTTGCATTTCTCATAGTTCATATACTAATATCCAGAAGACAATGATTTGTACATGACCACACTAATAAATCCTATGTATTTCGTTTATATCAAAATGAGTCCTTTTAACAAATAGTATCATCAGAATGTATCAAGGTCTACCTTAGACAGGTCTGATTGCATTTATTCCAATTTGTAATTTACGTCTATATTTCCTCTTGCCAGTTCCTGAGGTCAGCACCAGATCATGTCCCAGCTTTGTCACTCAGATGAAAATTTCTGTGTGGTTCTGGAAGTTAAGCTCCTAGACTGTAATGCAGATGGTATAAAGTCTTCAATAATTTCCAGTTGTCAACTATCTTATGCCTAATATCAAGATCAACAAAAATATATTTTTGAGATCAAATATATTACAAATGTAATTACTTTCTTAGGCTCAGGAAAGCAGGAAGTTGTAGTTTTATTGGTGAAAAATCTGAGATAAACCCATGGTATTTTGTATGTGTACACCACATCGATCTAGTCTAAAACATGTTTTGTTTAAGCTCAAACAATTCTTTTTAACAAGCAGGGAAGAGGTGGGTGTAAGCAAGCAATTGTCTGCTAGTGGGACTTTTTGTCACTTGGATGACTTGAACTGAAGAGCCTGAGTGGGAGGTACTTCCTTCTCTCACCTTTTGCTAGTAGACAAATCTGCTGTAAAATATCTTGGGACTTGTGCCTTTATAACAAGAGCTGAGGAAACATATTTGGCGAAGATAATTTTCTTTAAGTCCACACATGCAGACTGTTGTTAATTAAATGCATCAGGTTTGATTCATACTGTATATAAGAAAAAAAAGTGAATGAAAATTGGTAACTGAAAAGTTAAAAAACATACTGAAACAAATATGAATATATAAATCACATTTTTTCTAGCCCAAACAATACCTTTATGAAAATCAAGCCATTTTTTGAGAACCATTTATTTACATATTTATGGTTAACAATATCTTTGACATCCAGATATGGAAAAAAAAAAAAAGTTGCTAAGAAATGTTATCTCATTTTTCCATAGAGTTTTATCAGAAAAGGCCACCTAGAACTTGCTTTTCACTTTGTAGTTTTTCTGACCTGGAAATGAAAGGAAAATACTTTCCAATGAAGAAAATACTTTATGCTCCCAATCACTAAAATTGCCAAATGGAGAAGATCTTTAATACATTTGGAAGCTCTGCCTTTTTTAGGGTTTATAAACCATGGGGTTTTTATTAAAACGTGCTTGTGGAAAGCTGTTCATAAGCTCACTCTACCGACACTTGGGCACTCCACATAGTTTTGAAATCTACAAGCTACAACCTGTATCCAAAAAATGATGAGAAGCATAAAGCAAAAATACAGCAAATATTTTGGGAGATTATTATCCTCCTTCTGTTCTTATCCTTTACCTAGTCTTCCCTTTTCACTCTTTAAAAAATTCACTTTAACATGGACTGTGCGAAAATTACTTGTTCTTTACCTTTAGCTTTAAAATCTCTTTCACAAATACTGGGGTTTTTTTGGTTTCTTTCTAGCTCAAAGAATTTAAATCCATTTATGGATCTATCATTATAGTTTTTCTGTGCAATTTATTACATTTCAGTTTCATCTGTTTTTGTTGTAGGCTTAGGAGTTGTAGCTTTTCTCATTTTAAATAGGCTTTGGTATTATGGAAAAACACTTTTAAAATATTTCTTATTGATTGCAGAGTCACTCTATCTTCCATTTCTTTTTTAAAGTGTCAGATTACCTAATCTAAGCAAAAGCTTTTTTGGTTTTTTTTTTTTTTTGGTTTTTTTTTGTGGTTTTTTTTTTTTTTGGTTTTTTTTTTGTTTTTTTTTTGTTTTTTTTTTTGTTGTTGTTGTTTTGGTTTTTTTGTTGTTTGTTTTTGTTTTTGTTTTTGTTTTCCTCATCAGAGTCACTTATTTAAAGTCTTATTAAGCTATGCCAATATTCAGGCTGCAATTCTGAAACTTTACAAGCTGGTAAGTAACTAACCTGCCTGACAAGATCCATCCAAATCTAATTATTTTCTTAAGGTCATGGGCATTAGGAGGTCTCCAGCATGAGTTGCCTCGTTCTCACTGGGATTCGTTAAATATGAGATTTTCAAGATGTGCTGCAGTGGCTCACTCTGAATTTCCTTTCCTAGACGATTTCAGGCCCTTTTACTTTGTCAGATCCTACATGTGATCTTTTTTGTTGTTTTTATTTCTGTTTCCACATATAACCACAGGAGGTTCAGTTCCCAGATATTTTTCAGGATAACCTTCCTCTTTCTATAAGGGACTGACTTTTCTGAGCAGAGTACCTCCTTGTGCTCTGCATGAAGAGCACAGAAACCTTAAGTGAAACACCTTGGACTGCATCCATCAGCCAAGTTTATTTATCGGTGCCTAATGAGGACAGAGAGAACTGAACTTTTGTACTGAGTCCTGTCATGATGTGCCTGTTCAAACAAGTCAAGGTTGCCTCTAACAATCAGCCTCAAACTGTGGCTCTTAGGCCGTCTCAGGTGGTGAGATTTTGCCTTCCAGTGCAGTTAGTGTCAGAGTACAAATTTGCAGGATACTTTTGTCTCCCAGAGGGCTGAAAAGGCTTAGGGAGGCTTCTCTAATTTGAGACTTCAACCTTTTTGAAGCTTGTAGAGCCCTGTCACATAATGGCTTTTTTATTAATCCCAACAGTAGCATTGCTCTTGTGACACAGAAACCACCAAGTGACCTTCTTACAAAAAAGATTTCCTACATTAGGAAACCTGCCGGCTGTAACCGGTACAGACTCCAGCCCCTGCAAATACCCACTGAATATTAGCATAGGCAAGCTCTTTTTATTTACAGATATTATTTTTTTTTAATCAGGTATGCTCTCACTTTATAGATTAGTTGCCTAATTGCTGTCCATCAATTATCTGTCCTTCTTACCAGTTGATGAACAAACACAACAGAAAAGGAGAGCCTTAACTTATCTAGCATCCCTGTCAGTAATGACCAATGAGCACAGGATTAAACGAATGGCTGTGGTGGTTCTTGTAGGAGATCACTTGTAAGGAAAATAGAGAAATTCCTGAATTGTGTACTCTGCTTTAAAGGCTGTTTTACTGAGGGAGGCCTTCAAAGGAATTCTCAGCTACAGAGAACCTTTTCCCTTCTTCTGTTTTTTGTTCTGCTCTTGGGTCACCACTTTTAGACCATTTTCAGCTATTCCCAGTGCCTCATAGCTTTGTGACACTTTCATGGTTTTGCCTTTCTCTGTTCCTATTCCCCAAAACCAAGCATTAGGAAAAGGGTACATGATTGGGATTAATGTTAGTGTGTCTTTTTTTATCAGTGATTACATTTAGCAAATTAAACTTGAATAACTAGAGAACTACATAGCCCTCAGTTATTGACTACAGGAGAGGCGATTAACTAAATCCTTTTTTTCTTAACTGATACTGTGTATCATTATGGTTAAATTTAGATCTAGATGCAGTCACTTTCAGCTGAAGCAGAGTAAGAACAAGTATAGATGTATGCAGTGTTGTAAAGACATTTGATGGCTAAAGAATTCTGGTGTACCTTTCTTGTGCAGCCTTGTCAGTGATAGGAGAAATTGCTATGCTAACTTTAGTTTCAAAGATTCCATTTCAAATTCTTTGATTTGAAAGGCAGAAGTAAAAATTATGACATCTAGACTGGTTTTCTGATTGCAAGAAGAAGATTAAGCACCTAGGACTTTGCAAGATGAGCCTATAATATTGATTTCAATTTCATGTGTCTTCTGTATAAATATTCAGTATAACGCTGGTGGGCTAGATACTGCACAGCTTCCATTAGATTTTTATGGTCATCTGCAGACAATCTATATACAGCTGGTGAAAATGCATATTGCTCTTTACTCAGGCTAAACAAGGAAACTGCTAAATGCCTCTTGGTTTAACGATAGCTAAAATGACAGAAGGCCACAGCGTGGGAACTGTCAGATGTTGAAAGACTGGACAGAATGCTGCAAGCTAATCCGTGTGGAGCTGTATGACAGATATCATCAGAGAGCTGAGAAAGAGCTGCAGAGAAAGAGACATTGGTACCATGATCGGACACAGACTATAGAGACAAATATATTTGGATGAAATGCTAACAAGAACAAATGGTTGATTCCTAATGGCTTCAGAAACAGCATTTTGTAAGTTTTCATTAAAATTATCTAATTCCTAACATCTTTTCATAAAAGCCCCTATGTAGTATCGAATATATTGGACCAAGTGATCTAATGATATAGCATGAATGCAATGGAAATAGATATTGGAAAGTATTGGAAAGAATACATGAATGAATTAACAGACATGTCCCAGTATACCTTTATGTTTTCCTTAACAAATAAAGTGTTTAAATAGCAGCTATTTCAATAGCAATTGAAATTATATCCCCATATTGGGAAGTAAAACACAATTGATATAACGATATAATTAATTTAAGGAGCCACTAAGAGTTGATACATAACTGCCTCTTTGGAAGACCCTGTCCTGTGGCTAGCTGCCTGTTGTTTGTCATGCTTTTTGATGATTTTTTTGATGACAGTTGGCTGGTCTCTGTTTTGGCTGAAGAGTACAGGGCTATTTAGTGCAGTGTGCCATAAATATGAGATTTTTTAAATGTGTTTATGAAAACAGTGAAGCCTCCTTCTTCATGGCTCACCGGCTGTTTATCACTGACTGTTTAGCAGAAGGTTACAAACCACATTTCTGGAATTTTCAGCAAAGTCTGCATGGAGTGCATGGCTGCGGTGTTGCAGGCATCAGTACAATGAGCGAAAAGATGATACCACACAAAAAGTATTGGAAGTATCAATAATCAAGGACATTAAGGTATTTAATTGTTTGAATGCAAGTCATGCATTTAAGCTATGTCAAAAATTAGGTAGTTGTGTGATACAGCTGACTCATCAGAAGAGATGAATCAAAAGGTTTTCTGTAATAATCTGGCTGCCATCAACTGAAAATGACTGAGCAGAAAGATCACAATATATTCTTGATTCTGAGCCAATGATAAAATACACATGTACTTTTACATTTTATCAGGGAAGTATTTCTCTCAGAGGTAGTAAAGCTTAACAAACTCCAGCACTAAACACCCTCAAACCCCCTCAACTTCACGATCTTACAGGATTTTCTAGAATGTGGAAAAAACCCAGACAAATCTATGAAATAACTTGTGGCCAAGACTGTCTATTTTATCAGGAGACATTATCAGGAGGGCTCAGAACCATAAGGATTTAGCCCAGTGAAATGAGCACTGAAAGGATATATAACTGTTTTCTACAAATATATTAAGATGAGCAGATTGCAGAGAGGGAAAAACAGCTATTCAGGGTGAAGAACAATGCTGGCAGAAGAGCAAACACATATTCAGTGGCCATGAATACACTTAGGCTGAACTATCAGAGAAATGAGGGTCTGGAAAGCTTTCTGAGGAACACTGTGGGCCAAAAGCAAGCTCACTTTATATGAATCTTGCAAAAATTTTGAAAAATGTTCTTATATAAACCCCTCAAAATCTGGGAGATCGGGCTAGATGCTCCCTGAAATTCCTTTCAGTCTTTATTCCTATGTACAGTAAACATAGTAATAGTTTGAAATTACAAAAAAAAAAACCTAATGTCACAATTTGGCAGCTTCCTCTTGACATTGATTTTGAGCAAGCTGAATAGGCTAAAGCTTTTTTGTCAGTGAAGTATGTAAAATGAAGTCTGAACTGCTTGAAGAACATCATTCATATGTTAATTTCTTAAATTGCATTATTTTGTAAAGTGCATCCTGTCTCTGTAGAAAATGCTAAATTTGCATCAAAAACTTGAATCCTCGCTAACTTTTTGGTTTTCAGTTGTTAATTTTGTGGGACACCTATTGTGCTGTGTCCTGAAAAAAGGTAGCACATTAACACAAAATACTGATCACCAAAAAATGTACGTGATCTTAAACATAAGGTGAAATTACTTACTCCAGTTCTGATTCTGTATTTGTGATTAAGGTGTAGTACATCTGAGCTGGATGGTAACAGGATGGCTGATGATTATTCCCTGGCAGCATTAATCACATAAGAGTCAGGGTTAAAAATTATGATGCCCTCTGTCACACATACAGTTCCCAGCAATTACTTCCACAGGCTACTAGAGAATAAACTGTTCCTGACACCCCACAAAAGCCAAATTGTGCTTCATGAAGTCTGAATCTTTTGTATATACATATGCCATGCAAATTAGGAGATGTAGAGCCAGTTCACCATTGCCAAAAATGTTACTGAACACTAGGTGAGCTGCTGAAACTGTGCACACGCTCTTAGGTGCTAGCAGCAGTGAGATGATTTGAGTCATCTTTTAATCCCTGCATCACATGTTTACTCGCTTGTATCTCAAGCTGATATATGGTGATAAAGGAGTGCATGCAGGTATTTGCTGCAATGTGTTTGACGTGGTAATCATGTCAGATTTTCTAAGCTGATTGGACAGGGGTCAGCCCTTGCTGGAGGGTGAAGGTGTTGGACGCAACCAGTTGCCGGGGACAGGAACACATACGCCACACCAGGTAGCACCAAAAGAGAGAGACTATAGAGCTCAGTTAGAGCTTCCTATTTGATTACATTTCTGCATCCTATTAGATATTTTTATATGCATGTGCATATAAAGAGAGAAAGACACTGGAATACAAGGAGTATAGTATAGTGTTTTCTCAAGGGCAGCAGGTCTCCCTCTCGCTTCAAATGTAGGCTTTATTGTTATCTTTCTAGTAGCTGTATCTGACATGAATCATGTCAAAACCAGGGAGCAGCCATTTCCTCTCTCAAGAGAACCACTAAATTTATTTGAGACTAATCCTGTTCTGTGTACGGTACCATCCTGAACAAAGCAATGACTTTTCAAAACGTTTTTGATAATGTGCTCATCACAGAATTTCTTGAGTACACTGTACCACGGCATTATTCTTATGAGAATTCCTGTAGTGCACTAGCAAAATTCATGGTTTTTTTCTTTTTTTTCATTCCTTCCCAAGGTAGAAACATATACAGAGAAGCCTTTAATTTGAGGATTTTTATTTGGTTGGTTGGTGAAGTTGGAGGTTCAAAACATTAATTCATTTTTTATTATATAAAAATGTGATATTATATTTCTATATTACAGCGCACAAGATTAATGAAAAAAATTCACTGAAATTTTGTACTCCTGCATATGCCAGGTTCCTAAACAAAACAGACATACATATACTGATCGCAGTGTATTCACAGGAGCAGAGGACAAAATGGAGATAAAGCTGGTTTTGAGCTGTCAGCATAAACAGGGATTTTCTGACATTTAATTATTTTTGTTACATTTATGGACATTGAACTACTTATAGCAAGATATCTCAATTTTGCATGAACTTTAGTTTTGGCAGTTCATGTATGGTGTTATTGCTGTTTCATTATCACTTTCTGCTGTTACTCTGTTATGTTGTTGTTTTTAGAGGAGGATAGATGTAGTGTTTGAGAAGTGACAAGCCAATTTTTCAAGTTATGTTAAAAATCAATTTATAGAAAAGAAATAAAGATTACTCCCCTCCAATGCTACTTCCTCAGTCTTGAAAAAAATAATTAACTGGTCTTTCAGTTTCCCTGGTGCTATAGTCATAGTAATGGTAAATTGATGAGGGAATGAACTCAGTGTGAGCACTCCATTCAGCTGAAAGACGCATGTTTTGGTGTTAACAAATTTTATATCAATTTTGCCTTGAATATGCTACACAGGGTAATGTAAGTTACAGTCTATAATGATTTTTTTTTCCCCATGTGTCTCTTATCCCAGAATAAATTGAAGATGATTTGGAGATGTTTGCATTTCTGAAAGAGCTGGATTGTGTACAGAGCAGTTAGCACAGAGCAGATGACACACAGCAAATTCACAGCCATGCTTACATTGTGGCAATACCTCATATTGGACTTCTGTGATCTTCTAATAGCTTCCACGAGGAAAATGATTCTTCTATACCATTCTTTTCAGTTTAGAAGTAGTCATCTACAAGAAAGCTTTGATAGATCAAAGGGTAAAAATTGTTAATATTGTCTTGCTACGCATACATTTAAACCAAATCGTTAGACTGACTTTCATTTTAAAAAAATATTAAAGAAAAAAAATTTAAAAAGGGGGGACTATCCATTTAGCTTTACTGCACCTGGAGTTACAAAATAGAAAGCATATCTTAAAATAAAATCTTTAATTAAGTGTCCTAGCAAAGAAATTGTGCAGTAGATATGGAAGCAGGGATGTAGTGCAAATCAGGTCCAAAATAAAAAAAACCCAACACTTGCCTCTCCTCTAAAAAATCTAGTTGGAAAGGTAATATAGCAAAGATAAAAGTGTAACAACTTGTTGATATAAAACCTTTAATAGTTTCTTGCTGTGACGTCTTCTCAGACTGAAGCCTAGAAATTTGCATACAGGGGGTGTTACAGAGAGATGATTGCTTCTGCAGGATGCAATATGGGGTGTGTTTTGTATGAGGGTTCAATGTCCAAGTGGGACATGACTCTCTGCCTTATCGAAAGAAAGAAAGAACCCTTCTGACAGTAATCCTCAACATGACTTTTAAAAGCTTATTTACTAATCCAAATTAGTTTAGTTTTCTGACTGACAGCTATGTAAAAAGATTAAACAAAATGTATCTAATCACAGCCTGTCATGGTAAAAACCATGGATATTGGTAAGAAATCATGCAATTTTTTTTACTAGAGTTAAGTACACTGGCGACACAAAATCTAAACTTCTTGTTGTCCCTTGTTTAATCCCTTCACTGATACATCTTATCAATAGGAAGCTCTTTCAAACCTGACCTCAAAGCTCAACTCTTCTAAGTTGTTTTATAATGCTATCTGATATGATTGCTGTCTTCACGACCTCCCTCCATCCTAGTTTACCTGAATAATACAACACTGTTTCCCAAAGCCTATAGCACGCCCTTATTCTTTACGGGAGGCAATGTGTGTTGGAGCCTTTTAGGAACTACTGCAGTAAAATGGTAAAGCAATATTACAAGATTATGAGGGGGGTGAAAGAAAAAAGAAAAGAAAAAAGCCTGTAACCTAGTTTGGGTTTGGGGGCTTTTTGGGAAGATCTATATGGATAAGTGAAGAAGACGGACGTGCATCAGTTATGCACAGTCTCTAGACCAGGATGTAGGCTAGTCCAGAAGCTTTCTAGTGTAAACAAGAGGCAGCTTCACCAAAATCAGTGAAGAAACCCATTGTCTCTGGATGTCAAAACACCCACTGTTGAGTTACTTGGTCTTTTCATGTTGCACAGTTTTAAGCTGATGAACATATGTTGAAATTAATGGCAAAATTCATATCAGCTAGGTTCTTGTGTTATATCTTCCAGGTATATTTGGATGCTCACACTCAATAAATAGTCATTCAAATAGGCTATGCTGTTCAGAAAAATAGTCATAACTACAACAACAACAAAAACTAATGCAGTTTTTACTTTGTGTGCAGAGGATTCAATTTACAATATCAAATACTTGTCATAAGTACTTATAGCTACTGCATCCTACAGTATTAAATAATCCTCACATTATTGACCTCAATTAACAACACCAGCAACGACAACAAAAACCAGCTAGAGTAATAGACTGATAAAATAAGCTCCTATTTCAAAAGAATGGACTCCCTCCATTTTGCCTATCTCATGGTGATCTTCATTTCCATCCCACATCACCCTAAGATATAGCCCTGGACCAGCTTTAAAAATAGATTTCAGCAGTAGCAAGACCAGCCTTGGTGGTTTTAGAATTAAAAGCAGAGAAATGATTTTTCCTAAAATCATACAAAAAGGATGACTGTGACCTGTGACCTTGTGAGCCAGGTTGTTTATTTCTGAAAGTTATTGCTGAAATTTAAAGCTTTATAAAGTTTGCAATGGAAAGGATAGTATATTCTTCAACTTACTTGTAATGAAAGGTGTTATATGGCAGTGAACTCTAGTAACAGGAGTAGTTTGCCAGCTTCCTGAAAGCTGAGAAAGATACCTGATTTAATTTATTGCTTAAAATTAGTATATATCTAAGAGGACTGGACTTTCATTATATGCATGTCTTAATATACTTTTCTCACTATAATTCTCAAATCTTTTTTGTGGCCTGGATTCCTTATCATTCTCAAATTCAGTGATAAAAGTATTCAAAAAAAACTCCTGGGCCATGAGTACCCTCCTGAAGGTAGTACCCTCTAGAACTAGAACAGCCACTTGCTCCTTTATCCACAAAACCCAAACCTTTGGATTTTGGTTCATGTATATATGGTAGGAAAAACCTTTGGAATACTGCCATTTTAATTATATGATAGTGCTGGGATAGCGGGATGATTATTTGCAGGCGATCTACTTATAGGATGGTGAATCATCTTACAACTGAAATAAGAAAGCAATGAAGCTTGGTGAGAACACGACTTCACTTGTTCCTCATTTATATCTCAACAGAATATATCTCAAATATATCTCAAAACATAAAGCATCTGGGAGTATGGATCCTTTTAACTCAGGCACGCTGACCTCCCGATACAGAAGACACCACGCTTCAAGAGAGCTGTAGAGATGCCTGTCTCTTTCATCACTTTCTCCTGAGTGAGCATCTTCATTAGTGTTCTCCCTTGCAAGTTCCCTTGGCTGTAACAACAGTAGCTACAGGAATCCACAGAGAGGAAACAGCAGATAGAAGGTCCTGCACTAGCACTGACCCCACTCTGCCTGCACTGACGGTATGACAAGGGCAAAAGTTAAGAACCTCCTTCTGCTTCAGTAACCCAAGAGAAAGGACGATGCCTTTGAGTGGATGAGGGTGATCACATCAGTGTTTGCTCTTAGTCAGCTTTCAGCTGCATCCTAAGTGAGGGATTCTTCAGTTTTCATGCTACAGGGGCTGTTGGGCACAACAGTGTTGATTGCCCCCTCTGTATTCCCACAATCAATTACCTTATTTCCTGAAAAAAAAAAAAAAAAAAAAAAAAAAAAANGGTTACATTGTCTTTGGAAATGTTTTCATTGAAAATGTTAGAATGGAAAATTTCATAAATCTTATTTTAGTCTTTCTACTGAGAAATACTGACATTTAAAATTTCCTTCTAGAAAAATAGTTTTAAAAAATCGTATCAGAAATCCTAAGAAATAGAAGATCTAAAATCAGTTAATTCAGTGAAGAAGTGATGAACCTGAAGTCAAAATAAAGCTGAAGGAGTTCCTCTGTAGTGTTATTCTTGAGAAAAAATCTGCAAGCATGAATATGATGAAAATTAGGAGCTGCAATCAGCAAAACAAGTGCATTGTCATCAGGTACATGACTATACCATTAAGAAAATATTTATCAGCATTCCTAATTTTTTGCTTAGTACAAATATAAAACTGGCGCATTCTTTGATTAAGAATATTTGTGATTCATTTTGAATTTACAAACATATTAGTCATAAAAATAATCTAATATCTATGAGAGCCTGGTTGTCATTTTTCCAACATTCAGTGTTTACCCAACTAGTGATGCACTCGGAAGAGAACAGAGACGTGTTTCTCCAGCTCCGAAGGGCAGATTACAACTGTAGACATGTCAAAATATGCCACCGGGGAATGCTTCTGCTCCAAACACTCATCCACCTTATGGGCAAAACATGAAGATTGATTTTTTGCAAAACGTTCCTTGCATTTTGTAGTAAAAAAAGGAACTAAACTGAGGACATGATTAGGATCTCAGCTTTGCTTGGAAATGCCAGAAGAAATAGGTAGAGTTCTTAAGAAAGAGTAGTTCTTTAATAGGTAGTTCTTAAGAAAGAGAGGCAAAATAGCGCAAAGTTCAGAGATGCTGTCTGTTGCCTAGGGTCTATTTAAAATTTGTTCATATTTTCAGTCAACACAGGGAAGTGGCTGTTATAATTTAGCACCTGGAAGCAGGGCTAGTGGCCTGATGCTGATTTGAATCATCCAGAGTCTCAAGGTACCACTAGAAATGGCTTGCAGAAGGAAGCCCTCATACATTTGGTGCTTCACAGAAGAGGACATTTGTGAATGTCTGTCTCAAAAAACAATATAAAGGTACAGATTTGCAAAACATTTGATATCGGGAGTCAATGCTGCAGGACAATTACCAAAGCTTTTGGGGAAGGAAAACTTAATGAAATACAACTAGATTGCAAATTCCAGTTTTATACATATTTATAGCTTGGCCATTATAGTGGTAATGAGAGCAGAGTAGTGGCAGGTTAGGACAAAGTTTGAATTCCTCCATGGAAAATGGATACAGCTTTGTCCCCACACAGATAAGTATAGGGGGTAGGTAGAAGCTACAAAATACCTAGTGTAGGGGTAGAGTTGAAAAAATGTCTTATGTCCTGCTTTTGGGTCTGTGCTGTTTCTGTTGAGCTGTCATTAAGTTGAATGCAAGTCAGGGTCACAACCTAGGTGCTGAGGTTCGGCAAGCAGCTAAAGTACCCATGAGAAGGAGCCTTCAGGATTTGATATCATGAATATTCAGCGCTAACATCAGAACGGTGCTGGGGATGGAACTTAATTTGGAAGTCACAGACTTTCTCCCAGCTGCTCTGCTTAGCAAACACATGTACAGCCTGATGTCTCCAGGTGAAAAATGTTGTTTCTTTCTTGGAAAATGTTTTCAAAATAGCACATTGAGTTACAGTACTTCAGGTCAAGGGCCATTATGCAAAATTTCCTTTTACATGTATGCTGTGTCCGGGGTGAGGACCCAGTGCACACTGCTGACACTTTGCAACCCCAGGACAGGCAACTATGATATACTGATGTCTCATAGCTACCACAGAGGTCGAACCAGGGTTCTCCTTGTATACGATTCTCCTCAAAAGGATGCTAACAATGTCCGAGTGTCTCAAACCCAAGTATCTTTTCTCTCTGAGCTTCAGGGCAGAAGCAGTTCACTGAACACCTATTGCTTAGGGTTTGACAGTAAATTGAATGTTTGAAGAATAATTCTTCTCTACCACAGGGAGTCCAATCATATCAATACAGGAAAACAAAAGAGCAACCAAAAAAAAAAAAAAAAGAAAAAGAAGAGGGAAAAAAACAATGAAACAAAAAAATCCACTTATTTTCTAGTATTTCAAGATTTTTCTTCTATAGAATACAAATCCTTAGCAAATTAAAAGACACTTGATGTACATTATCCAACATCATTATAAGAACCATTCTAAAGTAGGTAATACAGAGGTATATAAAGGAGGTATATACATATCTCTGTATGTGTGTTCATGTGAGTCAGGGTATGTTAAATTTACTTGCTTTCTTATTGGTCTCCTGGTATTGCAATATTACCAATAGTCAAATTGTGCAGCTATCTATACCATTACAATTTCTTGCTAAGTTGTATTGTTACAGAAAATGTTGAGCACGAAAACCCCCAGCTGTTAGTGAGCAGTGGAAGTAGGGAACTTGCTCCAGAGAATAAACTTACTCATGTCAAAATCTTTTAAAACAATGTTTAAATGAGAAAGCATTTGATGCAAATCTAAAAGAAAATGGCTATCTCAGCCCAATTTTCTTTTTCATGTTAGATGATCACCAGGTCGTGGTAAGCAGCAGACTAGTGAATTAATTGTATTTTCCTTTCTGAGCTGGAGAATTCTTCTTTTGCAGATAAACCTAGCTGATTATCAATCACCACAGCACTCTTGGGTGCTTCAGAGTCTGCTGAACCACTTGTTATGGTTTGCTTTTCTGTGAGAGTAGAATATAGACAAATTCTGCTGCCTCGCAGGAAGGCTCTGTTAGTGGATTTTACAGATAAAGAAATGTATCTATATAGTAATTTTAAGCATTTTTTTTTCCTGATACCATTACATGAAGTGACAGCTCTGTAAAATAAGCCGATATTTTGAAATTCAAGAAAGTACACAAAGAAGATATTGTAGTTTCATTATTCCCTTTCCTTTTCATTATTACATTTCCTCCCATGTGTGCTCACAATAGAGTTCTTGTTTCAGAAGGGTGAATATACGGACTCGGAGGCCAGGAGGTCCCTGCAGACAATGCAGGTGAGACTCTGGTCCCAGAGGAGCAGCAAGGGAATGCACCCCACTTGTTACTGGGTGAGTAACTGCACTTTAGGCAAGTATTATCTTATTATAAGAACACTTTCACATCTATACTGAGGAAACAAAGTATTAAGGGTGAATGGCAAATGAAAACATTTCTGCAGAAGCCAGTGGTAGTTTTCATAAGACAGAATGATGCAAAAAACAGGGCAGTAGACTCATCACTTGGAGTCTTTACTTCATTATCAGAAAGACGGCCATTTTTATTTTTTGTTTTTTGAAAGTAGTTTCAACCTTTCTGGCAGTGGGAGAGATTATCTACCAAACAACGAATATTAAAAAAAAAACTCTATTAAAAAGCCTTTGCCTTGATGACATTACCAGAGCTAGCTATAACTGAATAGTCTTCCTTCTTTTATTTCCAGAAGATGAAATGTAAATTGCTTTCAATGGTTTTGTCTTACTAGGCTCTTGTTGGACTCATGTTTGGCAGTAAAGTCAGTTTTTTCATTAAAGTTTTTTCCATAAATAATGTATGAGGCATTCCCTGTATATCATATGCCATATACATTCATTTTATGCACTCCAGTTGCTAAAAGAAAATAAGAATTTTATATTCCCTTTGAAAAGGATTCTGCCTCTGGTCTAATAAGAACATATCTTAAAGCCAATGTTCCTGATCCTTTACCGCAGCTTGTGTGACAGCTTTATCTGTCTATTAAGAGCATACCTACCTGAGAAATTACTCTCAAACTGGAACATTTCATAGCATATTTTCACCTTTAAGAAGAGATAGTTTAGAGCTTCAGGCAGAGTCTGAGGCCTGAGGGAGAAGTACTTAATGCAATTTTTCTGCAAAATATGTGTATTTGAAATTTTGGCAAGACCTTGGCAAAATCATATTGCCACCTTTTCCCCCACTGCCCTTTTTTCCCCCACCCCATTCACATAAAACTTCCACTCAGACAATTGCAGCATCGTGGTGTTAGTTACTACAGGGTTTCAACTGGAGGAAGTGGATTCACCAGCCATAACCCTCCGGATTATGAGCCTGTTCTTGCTCGAGCTGTGCACCATCAGACCTGGGCTTGACTTAGCTGCTGACTCACACTAAACGGAGGAGATGCAGTGCTGTTTGTAATTCACAAGGGGAGATTTCTGCAAAAAAAAGCCCCAAACCAGTGTAAGTACCCACTGCTGAGCAAGAATACAAAGATTTGCTCAAGGTGCCATTTTGGGGGGCAGAAATAAAAATGTGGAACTAGAGGGACACTTAGATTTTTCTATTTTTTTTTTCTTTTCCATTTCTAGTTGGGAGTAATTTAATCAGTTTATATCGTTTTAATCAGTTTATATTGTTGGTCCCAAAAGGTAACGATTGCCAGCGGTCTTAAGCAACACAGAGCAAATTGTGACAAAAGTAATATTCTGAAACACTGACATCTGGTGGCTTGCTGTAGAAATAGCAACATTCTCCAGAGAGCTTCTCGGTGTACTTTTCTAAAGAAAGGTCAAGCAGAACAGATGATGTGTAAGACTCAGAATATGTGAACGTCCTCTCTCTCATTTAAAAACCAAAACTGATATATCAACTTTCTAGCTATGTCATTAGCAAAGAACAGCATCAAATTAGTTTCACAAAATACTAGGGTAAATGCCATGCTAAATAGTGCTAAGATGAAATAGTTAAGAGTATTTTGTAATTACTTAGGAATCATTTCTCCATTAACACTATTAATAAATTGGACAGCCTTTTAGGTAACCACAATAGGATGTGTAACGCCAGTAAACTATGTCGGTAACAGGTCACATAATTAAAGGGCAAATAATCATCCTGGAAACCATGATGATGATTTTGAAGTGCTTTCATTATGGGGGTACATTTCAAGGTGATAGCCATTAGGCTAAAATGCTAGTGTATTCTTGAACAAGGGGAAAATAATTTCCACATTGCTTACAACAAGGAAGCTGGTCTTCTGTTCCTACCTCTTCAGAACCAGCCCCAGAGATTCAGGCAAATGACCTCATCTAGCATTTAGGTAACAGCAAAGTCCTGTTTTGGGTTTGTTTTTTGTTGTTGTTCTTGTTTGTTTGTTTATTTTATGATTGGTGTCAGTGGAATACATCTTAAAGACTTGATCTTAACTATCAAAGTATAGTAGAGTTGGCATCAACCAAAACACCCCAAACAAATTGCTTACAGTCACTTGCAATGAGTTTTTATTTGGTTTTACAATCTGCGAACCCTTTGGCTACACTTAATTATCTCTCTGGTGGTGGCATTTAGAAAGTCCTGTTAAAAGACCAGGAAGCTGTCATTCTAGATGATTTAGCCAGCTTATCTCCATTGCATTTTTATATTGTTTAAATGCATTTCCTCTCTTGTGTCTGTTTCACCAATATTGTCCTTTGCCAATAGCTGCCTAGGACAGCATTTCCCGTTTGGTTAACTTAAGTCTAAATGAGATGCTACCTTGCCAACTGCCAGAAATTGGACTGGCACAGACACCAGAAAGATAATGAGTATAGACTGTGCTGGAAATAAGTGTTTAGGATTACTCACTGCGTGTAACCCAAAGTCAATGTTAGTAAAAGAACATAAAGACAGACTATAGGGCAGAACTAGAACAGAGGTTGCATTAACTCTGCCAGTTTTAGTCCAAATTCTACGTCTGATATAGTAACATTGATTTTGTCAACAGCAAACAATCTACTTTTTTCTGTTCTGGAATTTTCTCTGCCATATGGAGAAATGAGAGATCATCGTTATTTTATTATATGACTAATAGGAGCAAGCAGCTAAACATAAAATGCTTGAGGTAAAACCAGGTAGGTTCCTTTAAATCCCGATGAGAAGGAAACACTTGAAGTGGAACCAATGCTACAAGCATTGTAGAAACCTAATTTTTTCCATTCACTTCACATTATAAACTGGGATTGCCCCAGATTTGTCACTATTACCCGAAAATACAGAAACTATGGTTATCAAAGTTATTACCAAAGTCTCTTTCTTTTACCTGTCTGTGATTACCAGGAAGGTTGGGAGTTTTGCTGTCATAGAACTTACTCCCTATGATCCTTACCTTCAAGATATTTAGGATGTACCTCAGAATAGCACAAATGTTGAAAACCAAATCAATTATCTGCCAGAAGATAGAAGGATTCTGCAAAGGATTCTTCATTTTCAGATATCATCATGTGGAAACAACCTCTTTGGGCTGTTTTCCTCTACAAGTAACAGACACTGTTCTTGTTGGAGAAGAGTAATAAGTAAAACCGTCTTGGAAACTAAAACTTTGAAGTTCCCACCAAGGAGATCAGTGATGAGTGATTGTGATACTGGCTTAGGAATAGAAGAGCACATTACATATTTCCTTCTCAGACTAATTAGCCATATAATCCTATGCCTCAACAGGATGATTCATATTCTTTACATACACAGCTTAAAATTGGTCTTTTCACACACCATTGCTATGTCTGAAAAAGAGATGTTCCATTTCATCCTTTTCATGGATTTTAGGTTTTATTCACCTTGTACCATCAGAACTATAATATGTCTTCCCTCAGAGTTAAAAGACTGTTGTCCTTTCACCCCAGTCAGTAGATCGGACCACACAGCCACTCACTCACTCCCACTGCTTGGGATTGGGGAAGGTGAGAAAATTCATGGGCTGAGATACATACATATAAATACATGAAGCTAAAGCCACACACACAAGTAAAGCAAAACAAGGAATTAATTCACTGTTTCCCGTCTCCAGGAAACTGTTCAACCATCTCCAGGCAAGCAGGGCTCCATCATGTGTAATGATTATTTGGAAAGACAAACACAATCACTCCAAATGTGCCCCTTATCTCTCCCCTCTTCCGTCCCCCCCAACTTTCTTCTTCTTTCCCCAGCTTTATACACTGAACATGACATCACAAGGTATGGGAACATCTCTTTGGTCATTTGAGGTCAGCTGTCCTGACTGTGTGCCCTCCCAAGCCTGCTCACTGGTGGGGTAGTATGAGGAACACAGCTAACAAGACTGCTCAGCAAGAACTAAAAGCAGTACTGCACTGTCAACACTCTTTCTCATCTCAAAACCAAAACATAACACTACACCAACTGCTAGTAAAAAAATTAACTCTGTCCCAACTGAAACATGACAAGGACATAGACTTAAAGATTTTTGCTCCCTAAACTATCTTTTCCACTCAGAAAGTGAACTTTCTGTGCAGAATGTGATGTACCACAAAACTTCTCAGACTTCACCAAACATTAACACAGAGTAAGAAGAAATAAACATTAAATATTCTGATAAGCCCTTTTCAAATTTCAATGTATTGATCAGAGGTCAAAAGGAATAAATATTTACCATGTTCCTATGTTCTGCATCGTTGTTTTAGATGTCGATGTATATTTGAAATTTTGTCTTTGTATTTAAAGAAAATGTAGACCTGCTGAACGGAGGCAATGACCTAGTGACAATAGGAAGTCTAGGGGTTCTTTGGAGAAGATGGATGCACCCAGATCCCCAAGGTTGGATGAGAGTCATGT
The DNA here is from genome assembly GCA_013398155.1 of Pedionomus torquatus. NCBI lineage: Eukaryota > Metazoa > Chordata > Aves > Charadriiformes > Pedionomidae > Pedionomus > Pedionomus torquatus. The sequence goes on from VZRU01008879.1 coordinate 349,145, forward strand.
GCCATTGTTTGAAGACCATCTCAATCAGAATAAAATACAAAGGACACCACTGACTATAAGAAAGACTGAATTATGCCCATTTTCAGGAAGGACATGCTGGATACAGATCAGCCTCACTTCAGTCCCCAGAAAGATCACAACACAAACCTAATGGCAAGATACTCTTTTTCTTCCAGGTGGTCTCACACAGAACCTTGGAAGAGTGTTTGCTGGCTGTCAGAGGTCCAGGGACTGCTACCAGTCTAGGAGAGATGTGTTGAGGGACCATGTTTACAAGCTCTCTTAGTACAGTAGAATATGAAATCCAGTTTTCTTAAGTGTGGATGCAACTGAAAAATATATGGATTTTACTGCAGCTAAACCCAAAATATTACAAAATCAAACATAAGTACATGGAAATATATTAGAAGTATGGAAACAGATAAAAATACTTTTTTAAAAAATTAAAAATATAATGAATGACAACAAAAGTAGGAGGTATTCACAAACCAAACCACATGAATGAAAAATATTAATAAAAATAATTGCTTTCTTTAAGAATTTACACAGAATGAGTATTGAAAGAGGGAACATATTTGTTGCTTTGCTGCAAATTTTATCTCTGTGTCCTGTAAATCTTCCAGGTGACTTGGTTGTCAGAGTACATGTTGTTTAGGGTACTTTTTCATTTGGATTTCAATAATGCAGAGTATGCTTCTACTTCTGTCATTTGCGGTAGATTGTGAGCTGTTCAAGCTGAGAGAATAAAGAGCAGTGGCATAATGAAAAGCTGCAAATAAATTCACTTATTTCAATTTCTCTTTTCTATTTCTTTTGTGTTTATCTATCCATAGAGAAAGACTGTGTGCTTACTGTTGAGAAAGAGGAATACCAGTCTGTGCCATATGCTGAGATCCCTGCTTGAATAAACATACCAAGGAAAGTAAAATACATTTACAAAAAAGCAAGTTAAGCAGCATGCTACAAGGAAACTATCTCACCTACTTCCAGGTGAACTCAGAGTGTGATACCCTCAACAATTTTTGAAGTGAACTTTTGAGTGAGATGCACTAGAAGGGCCCAACCTCTCTTCAAAGGAGCCCGGTGAGACTGGCCTAGTTAGACATATAGATATACTGTAGTCCATTTAAAGTTCCAGACTGTCTACTGGTATCAGTAGAAACTTACATGTATAAATGCCACTGTGATACAACCTTCATAAGCTTCAAAGATTCAGAAACAGGGTCTGATTGTACAAATCACTGTGGCCAAGATCCCCAGGGTATCCAGGCACTTATCTCCTGTTGAAGGGAATTGAACAGAAGGCATCAGAGGGTGATGCTGAAACTCCTGCAGGCTTAATTTACATAAGTACTGAGGTTCATTTCAAGTCAGTGATAGCTTTGGTCCTCGGCATGTCCTTTTATCAGAACTTTAACCTCTAAATAAGTTTTAAAACTCATTCTTCACTGTCCACAGATGAACACAAAATCTCTTCACAAATAATTTTCACCCTGATTTGTCTTCTAGCAGAAGACAGTCAGTACACACTCTTTATGATTTATGAAATACATTTAGTTTCTCCTTTTCTGTTAAAGTTTCTACTAATATGCCTAAAAAGAAATAAAGCACTCTCTCTCAAAAAAAATAAAAAGGGCTCTGAATTCCATTAAGTAATCAAGGATTGATTAAATATGTCTAGCATAGTGCTTGGCCATAGTATTGTTCCAGAATTTTGTGAGTCATTCATATGTTTGAACTGTACAATTTGGTTCTAGTAAGTACTATGAGTTCAACTGGGAAACACAATGAACACAAACACTGTACAATTAAAATCTTTAGGTTTATTCCTAACAGGTATGATAAGTGTTAGCTGATGCCTGCTGCAGACCCCAAAGATAGCCATAATATTTGATTCTGGAAAACAAATTTACAAGACAATGATTAATATACTTGGTTTTGAACAGGTAATTTCAAAGTAAAATTGGAAATTAGATAGAATAGTTAACACTGGATAAACTTATTTGCAGAGATACCTTTAATTGCCTTTCAGAAAGAACAGTAAAACAGAGCAGTTGCCTTTAATATACACTTAAAGGATGGAGAAAACAGGGAATTGGCCTTTTTCTTTCTAAAAAAGCATTTGAAAGATTACCGGAAAATATTTTCCTACAGTACAAACCCAATTCTTTAAATAACTCACTGTATTTCCTAGCATAATGAGGAATCTCCAAAAGAAAAAAAATAAATTGCTGACATTTGAAAAACTTGTACTGTCTGACCTGTTCTGAGCACATAGTGAGTAATTTGCAGTGTCATTGACTTTTCTGTTATACAATATATCTCAATCTGATTGACCACTATTTAGTAATATTTTTGTAGTAAAAATTAGCTAGTTAATAATCAGCAGAAGCCTTCTATCTCCAGGACTATATAAAGAAAAGAAAAATTACTTGGGGATAATTCCAATGACTTTGGCTGCTACTATAGATTATTTTTTTTCTCTGTTGGAGAAAAAGGTTGCTTTAGCGGGGGGGGTTGTTTTTTTTTTTTTTCCCTGAAGAAAAACGTGGTCAGCTTTGAGCATTAATAGATTATTTTTCCTTGACCCCAAGTCTGACAATCAGTTGACCCAGATCCTGGGAGGAAAAGACACCAGCGAGAAATCAAAGGGTGTCTAATGAGCAAGGGTTGCAGCTGCAAAGGTTATTCTCCCCACTGTCCCCTCTACCCTCCATGTATGAATGCCTGACCTGTTTGTCAATCAGCTTTAAATTACCACATTTAAGATCAAAGGATTTTGGAGCTTACCAAAACTAGGGATGGTTTATCTTAAAATGTCATGTTGTAGTTGATGCTCCCATATCTGGGAAGGGGGTGCATAGGACAGCCAGCCAGGGCTGTGATTGTCAGCATCTCAGATCGATAATTCCCCCTCACCTGTCAGATGTTACAAAGTGGATCCTTCTTGTCACTTTCATATTCAGAGGAAGGAGGGCCAAAACTCAGGAAAATAGGTACCCAGGCAGAGGAAAAAGCCCTTTCTGACCTTTAGAGTATGACTAGCTGAAGTCCTGAAACATGAGATTTTACTTTAATCATCACCTTAATAGACTTGCAAGTATTCTAAGAATAAAAGCAATGCTGAAGCTCTTATTTTAAAGGATGGGGATGGCTAGAATAATCCACAGAAGCTGATTTTAGGAGAAATATTTTTTCTCTTTTGTCAGATTTTAGTTTTTTTCCTGCTTTCGAAGTATCAGGCTGTTTACAGGCAGTATATCTAGAGTGAAGTAATTCAGTGCTGTAGGGCTAAGGCAACAACAAAAAGAAGTCCTCCAGAACATCTAGCCTCCACAACAATATCAGAAGATACAGAATTTACACATTCACCTTCAGTTCTCAGAAAAACGGTACTGTTCTTAGAGGTCCTCCAACATGTTTCCCAAACTGCTCCAGTGTTAATTAACTTCATTAATAGGGCACTGTGACATTGTTCCATATTGCATTTGTCTTAGTTTATATCCTTTGGATTAAAAGCCCACTTTCTCATACTCTGGAATAAAATTCCCTTGTGTAAGTAACTATAAGAAGTTAATACTCTCTCTCTTTGTTAATGAGCAAAACCAACTGAGCTGCATAATCCTGTAAGACTTGTTTTCCAATTTTTGAATGCAAAACTTCTTTGAATTTGGGCTAATAAAGTTAGACTACTTGTTCTGGCAGCAGTTTTACCAGTTCTGTAGTCAGCAGGAAGATAATTTCTCAGCTTCTGCTTGTATTAAGACACATGATATTTTATTACAGCCATTTAATCAGGCAATTAAATTCTTCCAAGTATTACATTATTCAAAGTGTCTGCTTCACCAATGTGTGCATCATCCACAGCCTCCGGAAACACAGAAACTCATAGTCTAATCTATTGAACTGGGCTAGAAGAGGCACTCCTTTAGAGCTAGGACTAGCCCATTTTACAACTCCATTAACAACTTTAATAAAACTGTCAGCAAGCTATTTTGTAATTCATCCAGCCTCGTATCTTAGCGTTATTAATTGTGATTTAATGGAACATCTTGTTCAGTATCTTAGACAAATCCACTCATTTCACCCCCTGTTGGTTTTATGAAGCAAACTTGCAACTTTGCATTTATTTGGCAACACTTTAATGATATCTTTCATCTGCCTTTTCAACAACCACAGCTGAATTGTGTCACAGAAAAACCTTCTAAAATAGGTATTGTATCTGTAAGTATTAGTGTATTTAAAGGGGTATTTTTCTGACAATTTTGGTGTATTTTCTATGGAAGAAGGCTGTTTGTTTTTACTGAGGGACAGAAGACAGGAAGCAAATTTGTTGGGGGTAAAAATAAGTGTAAGACAATTAGATCAAGCATCCCTGCAAGATCTTTGATTGACTTATCAATAGGAAAGAAGCGGTCTCATAAAGCAAATAGAAAACCTGTACAGATGGGTCACAGTGTGAAAGTAACCGAGTAACTGTTAGAATTTAATGGTTTCTCTGCTGAATTACTTCAAGGATTTGGTTGTAGGCTCTGCAGGAAATAAATCTCTGTTACCCAGAGGTATTTTCAACAGAACATGGCTTATACCAAGTAAAGCTTCTCTATCATTCCTATGTTGATAGTCCTCAAGGGCTTTCCAGGAGATGGGTGTCACTTCTATACAACTAGTGACTGCTATAACATAATCTCTTAGAACAAAAAGTAGGGAGTAGTGTCTGCAAGAACTAATACAATAACAACAGATTTTAAGAATCAAAAAGCAGCCACAGATGTGGCCACTGCCACTAGACACAGTAGCCACTATCTTTCTAGATAGCTGGGTGAAAAAAGCTGTAATCTAATTATTTTTTAGAACAAATCTCTGTAGTTTGTACTGCTTCAGCTTCTATTTGAAGATCTGAACATCTCAGGACGCTGGATCATGTCATTGTCAGTAACCAAACAATAAACTGACCAAATCCTGGCTTTCCCTTCAACTCCACTTTATTCTTTTTACTCTTTGTACTCTTTGTAATTCAAATTAAGTTCACGGCCAGGCTGGGTGGGGCTTTGAGCAACCTGCTCTAGTGAGAGGTGTCCCTGTCCATGGCAGGGGGGTTGGAACTTGATGAGCTTTCTTTTGGAAAGGGACCATCTTTAGAGATGGTCCCTTCCAACTCTAGCCATTCTATGATTCTATTATTCCATTGTTCCTTGTGATTCCAAGTGTCAGGAATTGTCAGGGTAGCATCCTCTTTTTTCACCTGTATTTCTAGGTTATCAGTTTATAGATTAATAACTTCCTTTATAGATTAATCTTGATCAGATTCTGTCTCTAATATCCACTCCAGAGATGGCTCTTGTCTCTCTGTGTCAACAGCAGAAGGGCCAAGAAGTCACCTTTGTAAGAGTTTAGGTTTATCCATTTTCCCCCTTCCTGTCAGCTGTATCAGAACACTGGAGTCTCTTGACTGTCTAAAGAACAAATAGATTATGTCTGAGCCTTTGATTGCTTCTCTTCTTCCCCTGTACCACTGCTTTGTACCTTGGACAATATACACACCCAAGCTGCCTAGTTACCTGGAGGTGAAAAATTATATATCTGCTGAACTTTAATAAATATGGCTGTAGATATAACGTATGTGGATATATGTGTATGTACATTCACATGTTTGTGCATACATGAATACACATTTAAATATGTATATGCCTTACACATATATATGTAGACACTTCTTTGTGTCTTCCCACACTTTTCACAGAGCTGCTTTCCATGGAGCCAGGAGAAAAAAGGAGGTTAATAAGATCATTATCCATGTTTATCATCAGCCTGCAATTTTCCTTGAGCCCTCTGTTCCTTGTGTTCTCCGTTCTCAGCACTTCAGAACACAGGTCATGTAATACTACGTATCGTGACACTGCCTAATCTTATGGCAGTGACCTCTGGGTGTTACAACAATATAAATAATAGTAGCAATGTCAATAGTGGCTGAGAGAAAAAAGAAATCAAAATTTCTGATCCAAGCAACATGAAATAATGCTGTCAGAGAAAAAATTATGTGTGTTGAAGCTTGCAAAACAAATGCATTACTTTACGCCTACTGTGAAGATGATTGTGATTTGAGTTCCATTAAAGGAATTCACTGGAAAGCACTTAAGTCTATCATCAACCAAAATGAGACTTCAGAATCAAATTCTAATTTTACTTTAACAAATATAGACATGGAAGTATCCACATTGAATACCTTTCCTTAGAGAAATATCCATACATTTGGCATTTTGCCCTATGTACTGATTTAGTGACGAAATACACATAGACACTAATACTTCATGTAATAATGAATTATCTTAATTGTCTTTTTTGTGCTCCTAAACAGAGCAGTCTTAGTGCTGACAGTTTCTTCTGATGAAGGGGGTTAAAGAGAACTAAAGCCTTGATATCAAGTGTCTTAGAAATACTCTTTGTCCAAAGGCTTTTTAACATATGAATAGAAGAGAAGCTATTCACACACAAGATCCTACCAAACAAAAATGATGTTTGGACACACAAGAGAGGAAATCAGCTGTGTGACCCTCAGCTGTCCTTTTAAGCAAATCCACCATGACAGAACATCCAGCAGTTAAGCATGCCAAGATAATAGTCTGTAAAAAAAGCTAAAATTATTACAATCCAGATGGTATTATGGGAAAAGATACATACCAGTATTTTGCATTGGTGTCATGCTGTTGCCAAGCAATTTCATTGGTGTTAGCTCTCTGCCAGACCAAATAGAAGTGCAGCGTGAAGAAAACATATTAAATACCAAGAATATAGTATAATTGTTTTAACACTATAGTTGTCTTAAAAACAGATTGATATCTATGAAAACCACATGCCAAATTAGAGAATGAGCACTTTTTCTGCTCTAATTGGAATTATAACTTAAAAGCCTGAGTATTACAGCAGTAGCTATTCACTAAAAAAAGAAGCAGGGCCTTTTTTACAGATCTTATAGACAATAGTGAGGGCAAAAGATTGATCATAATGTCAGTGAAGTAATTAATTGCAAAAAAATATTTATTTTTGTGTAAGCACTGTTTCTGTATCATTTGTGCTCAACATTCAGGTTGGAAGGAGGATTATCTGCAATAAATGGATAAGTCTCCAGTAAACCAGCTAAGAATTCAGAATTAATTCTTATGGTTATGGTAATTCAAACAAACACCACAACTATTTTGTACTGCTAGAAGGAGAAATAATTGCAAAAAACCTGTATCTTGTCTTACTGAAACATTCTTTTATGGCAAGACACACCATCATATGTCATTGGTGGCATCATTTGTTTTCTGCTCTCAAAAAACATCTTTCTCAGAAGGGTTCCACACTTCATTTCTACCCTAGTTCTTTCTGAGTACACGAAATGGCCAAAGTTAATTTCTGCCTTCAATAATCTTCGTACTACCAGAGTGGCAGGCACCATCTGACAGTAAATATATATTGCCCCAAGCCGTTGTATATAATACAGGTTGAAGAATATATTGAAAATATTGGTTTCAGATTTTTGACATGAAAAGAGTATGCACATGGTGGTACTTCCAATGTCCTTATTAAAATAAAAAAAAAAAATCATCTTTAAATAGCTGTACATCCCACTGCTTCAGAGGAAAACAATGAAGATGAATTATTGCATATCATTGTGTTCAGTTGAAAATAGCTAAATTTTGACGTTCCAAAAAATATTGTTTTCATGCATATTTCATTAATTTGAAGAGGAAGCTGTCATGGTAGGTTTCTTTTATTATGCCTGATTGCTTTCTGAAAAAGGTGTTGATTGTCCTACTTTCCTGAGGAAATAAACAAAAATTTGAAAAGAGTTTCCAAATGAATCAAGGGTCATTTTTTCTTGGAATGTGATCCCATATTTTCATCCTGCCAAAATTATTTAAATAGAAAGGTTTTATTATATTCTTTCTTTATTGTGCATCTTAATAATTTCCTTTAATATTTCTGGAGATATGCATGACTAAAAGGGCAAAAATGAGTTTATACTTGTGTCTTTCAAAAGTTGTATGAAAATAGGAAGAAAAAATTATCAAGTGTTTGAAAGTTTACTTAACACACACAATAAAATTAATAATTGTCTCTTCTGTACTATGGATCCTTTGGTTTTTTAAAAGATTGCAAAAATAAATGGAACCATGTCAGGTTTTGCTTAATTTGCCATAGAAATTTTCATTACATATCTCCTGATTATCTCCTAGTTCAAGTGTAAAATACTGTAGGAATCCATACTAATCTGTGACAGAAATGTGCTAATACTTATTTGTTGCCAAAGTTATTCTAAAAAATTTGATTAACCTTTAAAAATAGTGAAGTATCATTTCTACTGCTCTCATTCAAAGCTTACATCAAAACGATCAAAAAATAGAAGTTTTTTTTCCTAATCCTTATTTTAAAATATAAATAAATTTTCAATTTATGTATAAAATGAACAGTTTATTATTTGGGAAACACTGTTAGTTGAGTAAGAATTACTTAGCCAGTCTTCTGATTAATTTGACCTGTCAGCATACTAATATGAATAAACACTCTATGTTCTCTATTACTATAGAATTATAGATATAGTAACTAGATATAAATAGATTGAAGAAAATCAGTCTTTATGAAGAGTCAGCTTGCTGGTAGATCCCAAATCATGCAAGCCATTTCCCTTTCTAACAGAGACACTAACCTGTTGTGTTAGTTTGCTGTTAAATCTGTGTATCTTAGTAACAGGCAAAAAGTACCATTGAAACACCCATGGTGTGCACCTACATTTGGGGTTTAGAAACATCTGGAAGCAAAGTTAATAAACGTGGATGAGAGATGGCTGAAAAGCTTATTCTCTTTTAAAAAGGCTGTTGCTAAGGTGTGTAGAAGCATTTTTCTATGTAGATAAGTCAGTAACTTATACACAGAGCATATATAAGGTCTCATCCCAAAATAAATAAATGAAACAGGAAGCAAAAGCTGTAAAAAATTTGGAGTACATAGTATTATGCTTAATACTTAATACGGCTTAACTACCTTGGGTTTTAAAAAAAAAAAAAAAAAAGAAAAAGTCGTGGTTTTGCAATAAATGATACAAACTTGCCCTAGCTCCATTAACTTCAGTTGGGAAATGTGAGGCGGGGAGTGAAAAATCTCAAGTAATTTTCCCAAAAGTGAACCTTTCGCAGGCATTTCTCTGGATTATTTTTGAGAACTTTGTCCTGTGAGGTATCTAACTTCACAATATTTTTATGTTATTCAGTACCCTCAGCTGACAAACACACGCTCACATCATTAAGCTGTCATGGCTCTTTCAATAACATCAATTTTTCATTTTTATGGAACTAACAAGAAACATCTGATTTAAGATATTGCTTGCTAAAGGAAGACAAAAAAATATTTCTATCCTGTGGACAAAGTGGTGGACTGACAAGACCACAATCTATTTCAAATATATTTCAAAGCTCCTAGCAAAATATTTGAAGTGCTCTGCATCAGTATGTATAATATTTTGATTCCCCAAAGGACTGCTTCAGGAGCTGTCCTTTGACTATGAGACTATTCAATAATACTTTGGCTCCACAGATTTGCCTTGCCAGCATTCTTTGTAGATTTTTCTGAGTCTGATGGGAAAACAAGGGACAGCTACTAAGGCCCACCAGTTATTACAGTTCTTTCTTTACTTTTCTCATAAGTAGGTACTGAAATATGACAGTAAATAAATATCTCATTATTCAAAAAACAAAAGGAGAAGAACAGTGTGGTTTTTATCAATAACAGGAAGAATCTTTGCAGTGAAATATTTTGCAAAGGTTACAGAGACTGTGGCAAGCTTTCTAAACTTCATATGCAAAGAGAGCTGAGAGCTTTTCCCCTACCTTTTTCCCCCACCTTTGAATCAATTGTGTTCCAGAGATTTGAGAGATTGAGAGATCAAATTTACTTCAAATAAGCAATAATCCGTATTCACTTTAGCAAATTTTACATAAATAATACAGGTGGTTTTACACATTTTACTAAATAAAATGCAAATGTTTAGCTAAGACACCATATAAATAAAAATATTTATTTGTTTAATTTTTTTCAATGATCAATAAAAGGTAAGGGTTAAATACTGCTTGAGATAAACAGATATTGTTATGACTGAAATCAAATGAGCTGCAGGAATACTGCAGGAGTTTCCCTACATTCAGATCCTCTTTTAGTCTGCCTTTTTAAGGAAGATAAATTATAAGTAAAATACTGCAAGGTCATCTGTTTATTTGTAAAAACAAACAAATAAGTATCAAATAAATATTGCAAATATGACAGTCATAGTACATAATAATTCTAGTGATCACAAGGGTCAAAACACAGCAGAGCTTCAAGTCAACAGTCAATTACAGGATGTATTTGATAAAAATAGAAATAATATCTGGGCAGAATGTAAAAGTAGATAAAGGAAACTGAAAAACATTTTAAAATAAAAGAAAACATCAAAAGAACTGTATGCATCAATAGGTGCTTTACAATGGGTTTGTAAACATATAGAACATAAAAACCTGTCACTAAAAGAGAACACTGAAGGATGATTACTTCCTTATCTAGTACTCCTACAATTACTGCAGTTAATGCTAGCATTTATCCTTAAAATAGCATTGAAACCATAGAATCATAGAATGGTTAGAGTTTGAAGGGACCTTAAAGATCATTGAATTCCAACCACCCTGCCATGGGCAGGAACTCCTCCCACTAGAGCAAGTTTCTCAAAGCCCCATCCAGCCTGGCCTTGAACACACTTCCAGGGATGGGGCATTATAAGAGCTTTTTCATTATTTGAGGAAACAGGCCTTCAAAAAAAAAAAAGCAGGAAATTGTGCATTTACATTAATAAATACAAATCAACCAAATTTAATTTTATCTATAGGCACTGAAAAATAAAAGCAAGATTTTGGTTTCACTGCTATTACTGGTAACATTTTCATTGACTGTCCTTCTGTCAAGAATCTGAATTCAAAAGGCAGGCAGACACAGACAATAAAAACCCATAACCTCTGTCATTACACTGACATTACTCCTGTTCCTGACCCAGGCATTCAAGTATGTATCCTGCTTTGAGTCAAAGGTAATCAACATTGTCCAAGTAGGAAACTGAGACTGAGGCCTCCTCAGGTATATTATTGGCTCTATTACTCAGTTTCTGCGGGGTCCTGATAACGCATTTAAATTATTGCTTTCTGTTTTCTCAAATTAAGATAATAATTAGGTACGTATTTCACAGAGACAGACTAAAGATTAGTTAATATTTGCAAACTTCTTTCAGGATATAAAGCCCAATATAAATACTAATCATTCTTATTAAATTAACTTGGTCATGGGCTGGATGTGCTAAACGCATACTGGGACAGAAGAAAGCTTTCAGTAATCATACGAAGAGTAGAGGAAATAAAAAAGAAAGGAAGAACATGAGTACAAACAGGCATATCTGCCAGCTTCTTCTCAGTGGTCAGTTTCTGTGGAGCCTCATTCTGTTGATTAATGAGCTTAAATACCATAGTTTTTTTCAATGGTGAGACCAAACAATTTTCTGAAAGCAAATTAACTTCTGAGAAAGAGAAGAGGCAAGAGTGCATTGTTATTCATTGCATTCGTGTTGAGTTCTTTAATGTTTCACGAGCTATCTCGTTATCTCTGTGGCCCTCCTGGGTAGATCATCCTCACTTCTACTTTGTGTGCCCTTTTTTTTTTTGCATTTGAGCTCCATCAGGAGCCCCAGGTTGATTTTCACTGGCCCTCTGTCATCTTGGTTTGATTTCCTGTGCATTGGAATGAGCTGCTCTTGTGCCTTAAAGAGGATGTCCTTGAAGATGAGGTAACTTTGCCTTTCAGGAGCAGTATCTGGTGGGATCCTGCCAAGCAGAACCCTGAGCAAAATGAAATACATTCCCCAGAAGTCCAGAGTTGAGACTTGCCTTTTTTTCTAGCTCATTTCCCACAACACAGTATAACTGAACAGAAAGTTCAGCACACAGAAAACAAATAAATTAGTCTAGAATATGGAAGCAGGTTAGTGCCGTTGTGTAAATTAGCACAGAACAGATAAAAAAAACAAAATAAAAGAAAAAAGAGACAGTAGAAGAATAAAATAAATTAGGATTGGATAAGGTTAGATGAAGAGTTAAATTTTCTCTATGTGTTCACATTTACTGAGTTTTAATTCTACTACTGAAGAAGAGTGATCCAATTATGCAACTTTATGGTTTGAGACATAGCATTATTAAAGCCAGCATTATAATAAATTATTTTAGTTTTCTCTAGCCATTCAGCTATGGTTATTTTTCTATTTATGTAGGAATAGAAGAATAGTGTATAAATCAATGGAAACAGTTACTATTTGAATCTCTGAAGTTATCAGAAATATAAATATTCCAAAAATGATAGGGCATTTTTACCGTGGACTCTTGCTGTATTTACTAAAGGCTGTGCTTTGTATTACTTTTCATGTTCAGGTCAGTGTAGAATTTTTTCTAAGACTACCACATGGACAGTACACACAGACTTGTTCAACTTTGGTCTTTTATACTTTTCTCACCTGACTGCTGAGTTTTTTTCATCTTTTTTTCTGATTCAAGCTGCTGTAAGAAACTGTAAATAATCTTCACATAATGTGGATGTCTTCATGTATCGCAATCTTTCTTTGCAACACTAGTCAGTATCATTAGTACAATGATCTACTTCACATCTCATGCTCTTTGACTGTAAACTTCTGTAGTTTAACATGCTTTTTCAGGCAGACCCCATTCCTTTTCTCTAAATAAAATTCTTTATAATTACAAATATCCCTGAAATTTCTGCTGTCTGTTTTTATCAATAATGTAGTTTTATACAAGCGCTACATACAAAAATATAAACAGCACTATTAGCACTATCTCTGCCCTTTGACTTAATTTGCTAATATGAAGCTTCTTAATGTGATCTGTATATGCAACGTTAGGAATTAGGATGAAAATAAAGCACTAGTGGGCTATCAGAAAGTTGTCATTTTTGGTCGTAACTTTCCTATGCAAGTGGGAATAAAAGGAGAAATATTATGTCTCTAATTATAGCCATTTGACAGTAGATGCCACAAAGCTAAAACCATAAATCTTTGAAAAAGTTTGAATGAAAGAACCAGGTTTCCCCACTGGGATCTCTAACAATCACATAACTTTTTAACTGAGCAGACAACATATGCCAACCAATGAGATACAAATCAGCACTTTTAGATCGTGTTTTCAATGCTATTTACAGGAATTACTAAGAAGGAATGAAAATATGATTAGATGAACATAAACTTTCTGTGGTTGAATTTGGCCTGACAGTATCTTCCATTGATACATAGAGGTATATCCACTGCAAATATGTGAATTATTTTTAATTACAGATGGAAGGTTTACAGTGTAAGCATTGCACTTTTTTTGTGCCCTTGAAATTGAATTTTGCTAAAATCTTCTCAAGTCATTCTGTTTTCTGCACAAACTTGAAGAAAAGACCACACTTCTTGGAAACACAAGAGAATGCTAAATGAAATTACGGTGCTTTTAGCAAATAAATGTCTGCAGTCCTAAATCTCATAGTCAAATTGAATTGGACAAGCATTCATTCTAAAATCAATTAGAACATCTGACAAATATTGTGAACAAACATTAGCATTGACTTCAGCAAAATTTCCTAAAGGAAGAACAGTTATTTGCATTTCCAGACTTTCACTTCATTTAAAATTTAAACACAAGTTAATCCTTAACAAAGATTATAGTCACTTAATAACCTTCTCTGACTTTGAAACAAAGTCATAACTTGTCTGCATATTACTCAAAGATATATGTAAAATTGTCCATCAATCATAAAAAACCCACACTTTTGCTGAAGCTTTCAAGAAAGTTTTACTTTTGTGGGCTTTAATATAAAAATAGACATGCTTCTCCTCTGAATTATGTGTCCTCATTTAATTTGTTTCATATCAAGAACAGTGAGATAAAGATCTTCAGAAAGACATTTATTTTATGTAGAGATGATAACAAAATGATTACTTTTCTCTTAAGAAAGACAAACTAAATAGCTTTTGATTTGAGACAAAAATATTTTATTAAAAATCATAGTACAATTTTAATTCTGGCCTAGACAAAGATGTATTCTAGATAATTTGCAATTAAATGACTTCCGACCTTGGTCACAAGCTGTAAAAGTTAATGGGAATTTTGGCATCCACACTGTGGTAATTAGATTGAGCTGTAAATGTTCTGGGAAAGTTCCAGCTAACATGGGAGTAGAATTACAAATTTTTCCTGGTCATCTTACCATTTTCTTAACCTCTGCCTGGCTGAAAAAGTGCTTGAAGTCTCTCATTCCTCATCTGGATTGTATCACCATGACAGAAAATCAAATTTATTGTATGCTATCATCTCTGTTGATATTTCTTGTGATGTTAAACATCATCACTAATTCTGGGATTGGAATTTCCCGCTTGTACTTGAAACATAAGGCAGTAATTTTAAGGTTTGATGATGGGAGGTGGAGGGTTTTTTTTATCTTTTATAAGATAAAAGCCATTGCTTTTTAAACTAGCAATTCAGTTCTGAAACTAGGTGAATACTGATGTAAATGATGCAAAAGCTTCTATAGTTGGCACAATTAATACAAAAATAGGAATAAAAAGTCAAAAGCTGTTTTGAGGATATTCCAGGTCAAAATGCTGTCTATCAGCTCTACTCCAGAGTCAGTTCTAATGCCTTCACCTCTCCCTGAGTTATTTCTTTCAATTTGCAATGGCTTGATTTCACTTCCAGTTATTGGAAGATACATTTTGTATTTCATAGAAAAGCTATGTAAAGTGCAGAGAAGCATCAGCCTGAAGGCTCGTGCACTCCATGCAGGACCCCAAGAAAGACCAGTGTCTGTATTCTGCTGCTTCACAGAGGTGTCTACAACCTCTGTGTCTCTAATGCTTGCTTAAAGCTGGGCCTGGGAAGATCAATCAGTTTAATGGTGCTTTTCTGCTCTAACCCATATCTCAATCAGAAAGATTTGAGAGAAAGGCATTTTTGTGAAGACTCTGTCAGTTTTTTGAATTGAACATTTTTGAAGGATCAGTGGTTACTCTAATCACCATTTCTTTCAGTAAATCTCTGGGGATTTGTGGCTGAGTGTTAGTGAATGTATGAATCACGAGATAAAGCTTAACAAAATCATACAGGGATGAGGTAATTCAGTACTACAAATTTTCTAGCATCTTTGGAGCTTTGGGGTGGAGGAAGTGATATGCCAGGAGACACAGTGGTGCACAACACAGCCGCGGTGGGCCCTGGCTGTAATTGAACATACTAATATTGTGTAATAACACACCAATGTTTCTGCTTTGCTGAACAGTGTTTGCACAGCAGGAAGGCTTTCTCTTTTTCTCACTCTGCCCTCCCACCCTCCCACAGCAAGTAGGCTTGGATTGAACATGATATTGGGGGGGGACACAGCTGGAACAGCCAATATGAATTGGCCTGAGGAGTACTCCATACCATATAATGGTGTGGTCAGTGAGAAAAGCTGGGGGAAATGAGGAGGAAGCAGGAATTTTCATTGTTATAGTGTTTGTCTTCTCAAGTAACCAATAACATGTGATAGGGCTCTGCTTTCAAGGAAGTGGCTAAATATGGGCCCACTGATGGAAAGTAGTGACTGAATGTTTATTTTTGCTTTGCTTATGCACACAGCTTTTTACTTTCCCTGCTAAACCACCATTATCTCCATACACAAGCCTTATTGCCTCCCTTCTATTTTCTTCCTGGCCCAGGAGAGGGGAGCGAGTGAGCAGCAGTGTGGGTGTTGACCGGGGTCAACCCACCAGAGACAAAACTTTGTTGGGCCAAGGCCTAATACTCACTACAGTGCTTCATAGCACTGCACTACTAAATGAAAGCCAATTTAGAATGCAGCTGAAGGCAGGAAAGAAAAACAAATTTTCCAGTCCTACTCAGTGAAGTCTCTACTTATTCAAAGGAAGCTTTCTCAACTAAGTACCAAACAATGAATCCAAGAGCAAATGTGAATATAAGACAAAAAGACAAAACATATCCTTGTGAATATTTTAAGCATTTGTTGAAGGTATATTCTCACATACTGATTTCATCTTAGGGGTTCTTTTCAGAGTTTACTTTCTTGTTTTTTTGTTGTTTTTTTTTTTTTTTTTTTTTTTGGTTGGTTTGGGTTTGGTTTTTTTTTTTTTTTTAAAGTACCTGACAGATTTACAAAGCTTTCCAACAGATAATTGACTGCCCAGCTGTACCCTGAAGAGAGCATATAAACAGAAAGAGAGAGTCACTAAGACTCTGACCTGCAATAGAACAGAAACAGGACTTACTCCTGCTTGTAGACGGGAAGCTAAATCTCAGAACACAAAGCAGAATTGGAGTCTTTTTAACTCAGGAAACAGTTGCCAAAGACAGCTGGGGAAAAAAAATAGTGCTAAGTAGAAGTTCACAGACTTCAAAACTAAGCTCAAAAACTAAGAGACCTGAGGAGAGATGAAACAGCAATTCCTGGTCCTGATTGTCACAAAATATTACAAAGTAATCAAAAGTTCTTGCTTTCTGCCTATTGGAATGGAGAAGGCTCTTCCGTGAACTGTGAAATAATCACAAAATGATGGAGAAGCAATTCAGGTTAATCGAATGCAGTTGGTATCAAATTTAAGGTCAGTCCCAAAGCCTAACCATCTGTCATAATATTTTGACCTGGAAAATTATATTAAATTGTAATGAAAACAAAGCCAAATCGAGGTCAAGAACCTTAGACCTTATAATTCTATGTTTTCAGCATGGGTTGAGATCACAATTCACATCTGTATTTTTCAAATTTGGCCCATCTCAGAACTTTTCCTTCTTTTCCCCTTACTTGCAGCATAAATGATAGAAAAATTGTTCATATGAAAAGCCTAAATAGCTTTGTTTATGAAACATTTTCCTCAAGCCATAACCCATACTACTCAAACCAGAAGGATAAGTGAAGTTTCTTGAACTGTCTCATCCAATTTCGGACTTAACACTGGTTTCACTCTCACTTGTGTTTTGTAGATGTTTGCTTCAGAAACTGCTAAGAACGTGGGGTAGGATTTCCATAATTGCCTTTTCATATCTATTTTCAAATAAAACCTAAAAGATGCTTGAAAGCTATGATATTTGAAAAATAAATTATCTGTTAAACATAAAATACTTTCTACTATATTGTACTCTGGTATTTATTTCTGTTTTCTGAAAGTACCGATGGTATGTACTGCACCTCCTGCTAACTATGGTAGTTTGCTGCCGAGTAATTATACTTGTCTCATAAAAGTACAACACTAAGAGTGAAGAGTGACTAAAGGCTCCAGAATGGAGCTTTTCTCACAGTGTTAATTAGGGGAAGAAGCAATTACAGGTATGTGCTTTTCTGTTACAATGCCTGCCACAATAATTGTTTTCTGAAAGCTCTTATAACCAAGAAGACATAACGAATTCATTGTCACAAGTTTCCTAACCTGTAGGTCACTATGTTTACTCTAGTATACTGTAGTTTACTCTAGTATATTGCATTAAATATATAAATCCATAAAAGTGGATTATAATAGATGGTTCTATAGTAACAAATTACATAGTCTTAAAAATATAAGCAGCACATTCACCATCTGCAGTAGTAAGTCATTGAATTTCACTGAATTTATGAGGGCCATAAAGGAGCTAAAAGATCCTTTCCAAGTATTTTTACTTACGTATTTTCCTTTTGCTATAAAAAATGGAAAATCAGAAAAGGTATTCCTCTCACCAGATAAAAGCTCCTGACACTAAGGCTTTGCTTGGAGACCAAGCGACACCAAAATTCAAGCTCATAATTTCTTAAGTGCCACTAAGAGAATATCTGAATAGGAAACAGGAGCAATTTAAGCAAGTAGCCAATTCTCTTGTTATATCACAGAAACATGCAAGACAATATACTCTAACTATCAAACATGGAGACAAGGAAGAGAGCAGCAAGGCAACGATAC
The DNA here is from genome assembly GCA_013398155.1 of Pedionomus torquatus. Classification (NCBI taxonomy): domain Eukaryota; kingdom Metazoa; phylum Chordata; class Aves; order Charadriiformes; family Pedionomidae; genus Pedionomus; species Pedionomus torquatus. The sequence continues at coordinate 367,164 of VZRU01008879.1, forward strand.
AGGATGTTACAACTTCCCTTCTGAGAAACACCATGATCACAACAATTTATTGTTTTTTACTTACTGAGGGAATTGAAAAGACAAAGCTAGTCCCTAGGACAAGTCAGAACATCTTTTTTGTTGCCTAAGCAGGATCAAAGAAAGATCAGATTCAAACGCTTGGGTCAGGCAAAAACTGGAATAAGAGCAAAGCTTTCACTTTCCAGATTCCCCTCTGTGCTCTAGAACAGTTAGAAGATATCTCAAGAACCCTCAAGTTTTGGAAACACGAACACTATAGCAAGATACACATAGTATATATCAAGCCTCCTTGATGCATGGCAAATATCCTTGAGCTATTGTCCTGGTTTGAGGTAAAACGAACCAATTTTCTGTTTTACAGTTTTACTTTCTTAGCTGGGTCTCTTCTAACTAGCTAAACTCTGAAATTAACAGCACATTGTTCAGAGCTGTTCCGTCTCACAGTGGTAAGACCTGATTATACCAAGGGATGGTATGCAGAGAGGCCCTTGTTTAGACTTATTGCTGGAAGAACCAAGGTCACATAATTTTCGTCATTTGCCCGTTGGAGGGTCCCACCTTCAAGGAGGAGCGGACAGGACAGGTGACCCAGAACTGACCAACAGGGGTATTCCATCCCATCCGCATCATGCCCCGTATAAAAGCTGAAGGATCAACAGGTCAACTCCCCTTTTTCGCCCCTTCGCGCCCCTTAGCCCCTTCTTCGATGGCTGACATCCAAGGAGGACTCTGCCTGTTCGTCTGCCTTTGATCCCGATCTGAGTGTTCCTGACTCCAGATCTGGAATCCAGCTCCTGTCGATCACCGAGTCCAGTTTGGGACTTTTCCTGAAGCCTGCTGGTGACGTGGTCGTCATCCCGGGAGCTTGATACGGTTTTGTATATATTGTATACTCCCTTTTTCCCTTTTTTCCTAAATTTCCTTTTTATTATATTACTTATATTTTCATTAAAGTAGTTTAGTTTGTTCTAAACTCTTGAATCTCTTTAACTCCTTCCTTTCTTCTCTGACCAAAAGGGGGAAGGGGGGACCATCTGTCACTCAGGTTTTGGTGAATTTGGCTGAAACCACGGCAGCTATAGGGTCACACAATGGCATGAAGTGGCAAAGTGGTTTGATCCTTGGGTTGTTAACTCTTTTAACATTCGGACTTTGAGGTTAGCAAAATTGGCACAGGTTGGGTTTCAGTAGAACAAAGCATATTTCTTTGTTCCCTTCTCTCCTATTTGCCATGTCCTGAAGTAAAATATGCTGAGCAAGGGTCCCACCTGCCCTGCTCAAACCTACTGCTTCTCTCCCTCTGTACTGGTATACTTACATACAGGTTTATGCAGTGAACAAGATGCTGCCCATCCGAACAAACAAGTATTACAAATTTACCACTTTTTATTAAACCAACCATGGTTGGTTTAATAACCAACCATGCCATGATCTACAAACATTCCTCTTTTTTAAATTTTTTAAATTTTATTTCTAAGATCTAGGCATCTTTATATGATTTAAATATCGTATAAATCCCAAAACAGAAAACCTAGAACATTTTTGAAAAGCAAAAGTTTCAAATAAAAGCATGTGTGGAAAATTTGAAAGTTATTATAGTGATGCTTTACAAAGAAAGGTATATATCTCTTACAAAAAAATACATTTAAATTGTTCAAACACTGCTTTGAAATGCTAATATAAATTGTTTATAACATTATGAAGCACAAATCCTAAAATACAGGTTTATGCAGGACATTGAGTAGAAGAAGGAATAGAAAAGATCAGAAGGCCATCTACAACACTAATGGTGTACTTGACGATTTCGAATAATTAACTTTATTAGCTGCCTAGAAATGAGAACATTACATGCAGAGCTGACTGCAGTTACCATATGTTCAAGAGCCACCTAATGTGAGGAAACTTCGCAACATTCAAATGTTAAAAAGCACACCAGGAGGAAATACAGGTTTACAGAATAATTCCATGAACAGCACAGTATTGTCAGAGCACCTGAGGATGTCATTACATGGTAATAGAGGGTGTATCAGCAATGGATATGCAAGACAGGGAGGCTGAATAGACCGCCTTGTGTGCTCCCTGCAGAGAGAAAAGGAGGAGATGATGACTGAACACCTCAGCACCAGTGCTACAAAACTCACAATTCAACTATATGGGACATGTTATGAGAATAGACAGAGGATCCCAGTCCTATCAAGAAATAGATCTGGTGACTTCACTAAAAAAATCATTTGCAAGGGTCACGAGAAGAACCGATGAAGTTAAAAATTAACTGTTCAGGGAAGAATGTAAGGGTAATGGAGATACCTAAGAAGCCTGGATAGCTTAAATAATGTGCTTGCCAAGGTGAGATACAAACACTATAATAAAAGGTATGAAAGTTTCATTTTAAGAGACTTTCAATTTTTAATTGCCCATCATGCAGAGCAATGACATTAATCTTTAGGTTTCCATGCACTGTATTTTTTCCAAGTGTTTTTTATTTCTATAAGAATTCACTGCATCTCCCATGCAACAATAAAAAAGTACAGAAGACTTAATTCTGAATTTCCTAACAAGTAAGATATTATGATATTGATGATTAGATAAATCTGATTATATATTTATGAAGTTTTGAACTGTAAATATGTATAAAAAAATGAACAGATACACTACGGCAACACTAACATATTGACGTGAGATAAAGAATCTGGAATTCCTCCTATCTTCACAGAAATACAAAGAGTATAAAGCTGAAAGAAAAGGATCCTTTAAGTAGGATACTCAGGGAAGTAGGGGAACTTACTGAGTATACGACTGTCTGCTCCTATATATCAATATCTAATATTCTAATATGAGTGCTTAGCACCTGTGAAGAACCGGTCTGTCCTGAGTTAGAACAGATAGTGACAGAAAATAATCTCATTCCTCCAGAAACACAAACATCTAAATCTAACATCTGTTACATTTGAAACAGAATGTGAACAGAATGGTAAAGGACTGAGGGGACAATTGCAATCATTAGGGAACTCTAATGTTCTGCAGGACTCAAGTATATTTCCCCAAAACAATGCCAGATAGACTTGCTGAGAACACAGACACATATGTTGTATTTATTTTTATTTCTTAATATATAATATACTTTATAGCCATATAATGAATTTTTAAACACTTAGTAATTTAGAATTCTGAGCAGTATTAAAGTAGTCTTTAAATGAGTATTTTAAAAAGAATGAGCATGCTAGGCCCAGTTTCTTCTAGCACTGGGAATGCTAGGGAGATTGCCCTATCCCAGAAAAAAAAGACCAGAGAAAAGTTTCAGTCCTTACACTGTGGCAATAACATATCACCATTAGTGATCAGGAAATAGCCTCCTTCTCACTCACTTTACTGGCATGTATCTTTGGTGTGACAGGACTAGAAAACTTTTAAAAGTTTTTAAAAGGTTTTTATGAAAGCCCCACCCCACCCAAAAAAAAAAAAAAAATAAAAAAATCTATACACGTTCAATTTTGAGCTCCCAGGACTCAGTGGCAGATAGAAAGATAGAATTTGTATGCAGGATCACACATATTGGAGTCAAATGCAGATGAGTCCTCCTTGGATACTGGCCATTGAAGAAGAGAACCTTTTATCCCTGAGCTTTATACTGAGCATGATGCAAATGGGATGCAACACCCTGTTAATCACCTTTGGGTCACCTATCCTGTCTGGTCCTCACAGGTGAGATCCCTCTATGCTTTTCCACTTCTGATCCTCCAATATGGCACACAACATAGTTAGCTGACCTTGGTTGTTACGGGAATAAGCACAAGCAAGGGCCTTTCTGCATACCCTTCCTTGATATTAACTATAAACATTAGATGTTATCACTTTTGAAACAGACACTGAAAATTGTGCTGTTAATTTCAGCCAGTGCAGTCAGAAAGAGACACTTAACTAAAGGGAAAATCACTGAAGAAAACATTGGGTTTGTTCAATCTCAAACCAGGACAGCATGTCATCCCACAGCTAGTCATGGGCAAGCCCCTGACATCTTCCTGATTGCTGTTGAGAATCAGACTTCAAATGAGGTCATTACTTACACTAAATAGATGGACAATTACATGAAAAGAGTTTAGAAGAGACGTCTAGTTCTTAATATTACCATTACAGTCAGCTGATGAGCAGAGAAAGACCCAGTCAGAGGCACAGTCTATTGCCATAGATAAACACGAGACATCCAGCCTCTGCAAAGAGACATCATTATCGCCACTTAAGAAGATCAAACATGGTTACTGATTTTAAGTTTGCACAGTCTCTTGAGTGGTCATTCATAGTAGCAAAAACTAAGTTCTTTATTTACTAATTCTTTGGGAGAATCAGAGTGAATTATTAAAAATCAAGACCCAGAACTGCTACTTAGCCTTCCAATTCTATGCACAACAGCACGTTTCCTATGTAGCTTATGAAGCAGATAACCATTTCTGACTTCTGAAATCATTTGCATAACAAGCAAATGTAATGCGTTGTAACAGTTGTTAATACTCCATGTTTTAAGCCATCATTACATATGCCTGAAACTGCCTAATTAATGAGTATACAATTAAAGATTAAAATAATTAGTACAATAATTAGGAATGAATCTTTACCTACCCTGTGTAAGCTAAAGTGAGACTTCCATTGTTTGCAATGAATGTGCCAGTCCAATTACAGTTAAATTAATATATTATACTCCTTCAAGAACTTCCAGGCTCACTATATGAAGCAAGATTAAAATAAATCCTGCAATTCAGAATGTCACTTTGGGGGCTTGTATTGTAATTAGCAAAGAAAATGGAGAAATATAGCTCTAAAAATCTGCCTATTGGTAAAATAAAAAGTAAAAAAAAAAAGCAAAGTGATCAAATTATTTTGAAATCTCAAAGAAAGTTGATAGAGTGATAAATTAATCATTTTAGATATTATACACAAAATAAACACATTCTAAGACCTTAAATTCCTATGTTCTTCATTATGCTTGTATTAATAATACAATAATAATACTTCTATAATCCTGTTTGAGATGACACACGTACATACAATTTCAGCAGTAGAATATCAGTTAGCAAAAAAGATTTAACCTAGAAGACTCAGAAAAAGGGATAGCAATGTGTTATCTCTTCTAAATTTTCATACATCTCTGTCTTGCAGATGAGAAGAAAAAAAGAACAACTCACTACAATCTCCCACCTCACGAGGCCTTGTAGAACAGTATCGAAAAAGGTATTAGCTTTCAAACAGATGCATACTTCTGCAACATCAGAGCATATAGCACAGAATAAAATTCAGTCAAATTTGGTCTCTCTGATAGAAGAAGTGTACATTCAACACTAACAAATCAGAAACAACAAAGCATACAGTAAGACAAGACTATATTTATGTAATAGGAACTGCAGTCCTGTGACTGTTTCTGGTTTTCCTAATATTTACTCTCTTGGTCCACTTCTGCTTTTTGTTCTCTAGCAATTTACTCTGAGATCATTCTTCTATCCACCCCTACTGTCTGTACTACTTGTATTGTAAAGCTATCTTCACTTTAAGATTTCTCATTTTCTACTCTTCCTCGTATACTAAAATAAATAAAAGTATAACAACGCTTTTTGCATGTATGCATTACAGGATTTCCTGGGTTCAGTAGGCATACTGTGATCCCACAGCAGAATATAACAAGGATTAAGTAATGCAATTCAAATTTTATTTCGACTTCATTGTGATGTCCATGCACTCTGGAAAAGAAATTCACACAATCTATGTTTAAAGAACAATCTATATTTAAAGAATACCTCTTGTCTAACTTTCTAGTTTTCCTTTCTACAGAGTTGAGTACTTGCTTTTGTTTTAAAAGCTCTTAATTGTATTTACAGTTCTTTCCAGTGAATTGTTAGAAAAGCTTTTAAAAACACTTCAGATACAGCCAGTCATCCCAAGATAATATCTGCTGCAGATTCCAAGCATGATACCTCTCTGTATCAATGAGACAGGATAAATCTTCAGGAATGCCCCTGATGTTTGAAGACCTTTCTGTAAGCTGACATCTGTGCAACACTTCATCACTGTATTCTTCTTTCTTTCACACCCCCTTGTATTTTTCTTGTAAGTTTTCAGTCTGATTCTCATGCGCACACACAGAACTGCAAACCCCTTCTGTGTCATTTCTATCAAGATACCATCCAATTTAGGAAATTTTTCACTAGCTTTACAGTCATCATCAGTTCCCGACACCTCTCTGCCAAATCTGAACCATCTTGAGTGCACCATGGGCACATACTGGAAACAGGGAGCATGACTTTGTCTATGTATAAAGCAATGTACAATATTTTCATGTACATTGTTAATAAAAGCATCATTGACTTAATATAGCAACAATGAAAATTCTAACAATTGAATCCTTCATCCCATATTCAAAGTTTTAATATCAAAGTTTATGGGTTACTTGTAGTATGGGACACATTAATTATACCTTGTTGCCTGTCCTCCCCTGATAGTTTCTGCCACTGCTTCCAAGCATGGTGCTTCTTGCTTCATTAGCAATATCTCTCAGGGCAATTTATTAAAAAAAAAAAAAAAAAAAAAAGGTTTTTTTTCCATCATGTTTGTTATAAACATATGATGATTTTTATTTTCAGTCAGATAGCAAAACCAGAAATGGGACATACTTGCTTCTGAAGGGAGAGCTGTCATCAGTGGTGGGACTTGACCTCTTTTCTGAAAGAGGTATTAAGACATAAAAGTCAATATGCACATCTCAGGGAGCTGCTCACAATTACATGGATCATTCTTAATGAGCTGCGTGCAATATTTCCTCAAGAAAAAAAAAATCTTGTGGTATAGTTGCAAAAAAAAATAGTTTGACAAAGGTGAGACCAGTTTACAGGATGAAAGCTGTGGTAACAACTCTTACAAAAGAATTTTGATGTGGATTTAACATTCAGATTTTGCTTGAGTCAACAACTGCTGGTAACTCCTACCTGGTAAGTATATTTTGGCAAGACGTTAAAGAATTCACACATTAATAACACCTTCTGTTTGCACTCCCAGCAAAGCAATGATGTGCTGTGCTGGTAGAGTATATGGTCTACTCTAAGTCCAAAAGACAGTCCATTAAGCTTGCGTCTGATACGTTGGTCTCATGCTTATATGTGTTCTGTGAATACAAAGATTTCATTCTTCTGGGATGTCATTCAAGCACCACTTGGAAGCTTGGTTTCCATTCAGATTATGTGTTGGGGAGAAGAGTTCTTTAAACAGTCATGCCTCTATGTGGCATGGACACCATATCAGCCTTCTGATTTGGGAAGGAAAACACATTCACAGCAGTTTCTGTTAAAAAAAAAAACCTATGTGTTAAAAAAAAACCCAAAGCCTATGCAATTAATTCTCTCATTTCCCTTAGAGCACAAACAGGTCTGACACTCCTGTTCCCCTGGGGACCTGGCTGCCTTTGCGTGGGACCCAGGACTAGGGACTAGGTGAGAGTGTTGCTCTGGGAGAATGAGCAGGGAGCAGCTTGTCCGTTGGGGCTGATGGTACTTACTGTGCAGTTATTGTTCAGACACTGTAACATTGTTCCTCTGTTCTAAAGGGTCACTTGCCTCAGCCTGCCTTAGTGTCACGTTGCCTTCCCTTGCAGAGCAGCCCACTCCTGTGGCCTCTTACACTAACTTTTTCCAGAGATGCTGACTCAGAAACATTTGTCATTTCAGGTCAGAAATCCTTTTAAGTAAGCAGAAGAGGAGGCATACATTCTCAATTAAGCTCTAAATTTGCTTTTCTCTGGAAGAATATTGTTTTTTTAAAAAGATCTCTCTAGAGCCTTTGCATTTCACTTGATGATTCAGCTCAGGAGCACTGAGTAATGCACAGTACATTATGCATCTCAGGAGCTGTTTAGAAACAGATTGCATATATGAAATATGTGGCTTTTATACCACCTGTATTGACATAATTGCCTCTGGGCCATTGATTTCATTTTTAAAATCCATTACAATTGATTTTATAGTTATATAAGCCATGAATACAGAAGAATATCTAGCTAAATTTGTTTGTCTATGAAAACTGAGGCTCTTGGTATGAAGATCTTCAAGCTATCAGTACTCTGAAGTACCAGAATCAGCACATTCATTTAATTGTCCAGAAAGTTGTCTGAATGATTCTCTTTACAAAAAAATGACAGATGAGTTTAAAGATGAGTTTAAAATGTCTTATTTATTTCACTTGCCTATAGCAACACCTTTGCCTGCTTACCTTACACTATTTCCACATGTAATTGCATGATTTCCATAAAGTCAGTGATAATATTACATAGAAATGTCACTGAGTAGGAATGAATTAACATAGCTAACCCAAGAAATATGGAGCAATACCTGAATGCTGAGTTGTATTCTCTGATGCCGCATATAATTCAGAAAATTATTTTTGTCACAAGATACAAGATATGCTCAAGAGCGTATAACAAATTTCTGCAATGAAAAACCATACAGCATTATGGCCTGAGGGAGAGAGATGAGAAACTTTCTCAGTATCCTAGATTCCTAAATTAGTAGCAGGTCGTCTGCACAGTGAATACATGAAGTACATTCTGGTTTATTAATAATTGGTTATGTGCTCACACTATCAGTAGCATCACATACAAGAATACATGGTCTCTTTTTGCATACCTACTTCAGAATTAACTTATATCAAATTAGGTTGAGGAACTGAACTGAGAAGTGACTTGAAGGTCTCCTGACAAAGGCTAACAATAAATAATGCACTCACTTAGGAGAATTTGAAATGGGGTATATTTCCAGTATTCATGTTAAATTTAGTTTTGACATCTTCATTTACATTCTACAAGGTGGAATTGAAAACACATTAATGAAACTGACAGCTAAATTGGGAAATGTTACTACAATGACATAGAAATAGCACAAAGGGAAATAGCAACTTGAAATAGAAAATAAAACTTGTTCAGAAATGTGCAGACCAAAACAAATAGGAATTTAACATTCCTTCCAGCCCATACAGGGAAAACTGCAGCAGCAGAAACTGAAAAGTATGAATTGCCAAGAGAGTTTTAGATACTGCGTCATATGAAGGTAAAGATGGTCAATGATGGTTTTGCTGCTGGAAATACAGAAACATCTACCCATGTGTGGCCATTCATCACTGTGGTTTTGGATCACCTTATCTGTCCTCATATAGCAAGAAAATTGTATTTTCTCTTATTTAGTTACAGCAGTAACTAAAGGTAATTAATTTCTCAAATTTATATTTTTATATCCAAGAAAGACACTGACATACGAGACTGTCATGACTGACTGATGAGGAATACTAAAAGAATCAAAGGTGTGTGCTTTAGGTAAACAGTCTGGGAGGTCATCACAGCATCTGAAATATCTACTGAGGAATATCAAGGAGGAAGTTCAAGTTTCTACAAGTAGCAACACACATTGGGGAATAAATTGAATAAAATTATGAAACTGAAAATTCAGAACCCAGTCAGTACTGTCCAACAGTGAGATCTGTTCAGCTTTGGAAATTTTCTCTCAATGAGAAGTAATGATATTTCCATTACTCTGACCAACTTACATTAAATAAGCCACTCCAATTTTACAACAGGCAATAATTGCAATGGCAGGGAGATGGACTAGATGACTCTAAAAACTCCTTTTCTATCCCTCGCTTTTATGACGCAAAGGAAATCATCTGGAAATACAAATTGCAATGGGAAATGTCTTCTTCCTAATGGTTACGAATAAAGCCACTTTCCAGATAACATCATCTTCCTTTTATTTCTCTGCTCTGCCTGCATATTATCACATATGTTTTTAAGAGAAACTAACAACATACATTGTAAAAGAAAGAAATAATACCAGGAAAAGAGCACTGAAAAGAATCATGCTGTGCCTGAAACTGTAAAATCATGTTGCATTGGCAAATCAACATATTTCTTTTCATTTAAATCAGTTGTATACAATGCAAGTGAAAATTATATATATCCTACGCAAATTCAAATGATGGTAAAGAAGACAAGACAAGCGGAAGAAAATAAGAAAAAAAAGAAAAGACCCAATGCACTCAGTCACACATAAATTTGTTTAGTTTGTCTAACTTCTACATTTCAAATTATTTATTTTATTTTATTTCATTTTTTTCACTAGAAAATATTACACTCTGCTGGGAGGCCAGTAAGTACATTTTCGGTTGGGGTGCTGCAATAAAGACATTCTATTCACTGTTGCAAGGTTTATTTCTTTCTTTCTTTCAAGTGCACAACAAATTCCCCAATACATAAAGCAATGAGAAAGGTACATTCTCTTGAATTCTGTATGAATTTTACATAAATAATGGTACAAAGAAACTCAAATTGGGGGAAGTTTGCAGAGTAGTTGCCAGTGTCATTTGAGAGAATAAATAATGCTCAAAGCATTGTCCTGGACTTGTTTGTTCCCTTTCATTTGGTTAGATGAGTTTGCATTTTTTTTACAGTGAAATGTTTTTATAACCCTGTCGTGGTTTCAGCCAAATTTACCAAAACCTGATTGACAGATGT
>VZRU01008879.1:377808-387965 GCA_013398155.1 Pedionomus torquatus
CCTCCTTGCAGGTGGGACCCCTTTACGCTTTTCTGTTTCCAACCCTCCAACGGGCAAATGACGAAAATTATCTGACCTTGGTTCTTCTAGCAATAAGTCTAAACAACGGCCTCTCTGCACCAGCCCTTGGTATAATCAGGTCTTATCACTGTGAGATGAAACAGTTCTGAACAATGTGCTGTTAATTTCAGAGTTTAGTTAGTTAGAAGAGGCCCAGCTAAGAAAGTAAAACTGTAAAACAGAAAATTGGTTTGTTTTACCTCAAACCAGGAAAAACCCTTACTTCCATATGCCTCAAAAATATTTATAGAGTGCAACTATCTTACTGTCTCCTTTTCACATATTTCATGGAGAAAATGGGTGAGGTTCTCTATTCCAAACCTGATATTATGGTCATTCAGATCCCTTCAGTAAGCCTGAAAATAAGTACTGTATTTTGTTAAGCAGCACATTTACTAGAAGCCATGCTGAGTTCATATTAGATCACAAATAATCTGCAGTGAAATCTAGGGTTTTTTTACTGGATTAACGTTTTTTTTTCTATACTTTCACTTTTCTATATGTATAAAGTGCATATGCATGTGTATGTATAATAACAATGTAATGATAATATACGTAATAATGTATTATGTATGATAAATATGTAGGATATATACATGCCTTAAATATATTACTAGTCTAACACAAACCCCAAGTACCCAGGCATCACTCACTATGTTTTATTGCAGAGTAACTGCTAATATTAACGCTGACTTCCATAATAAAATTTCTGTCTTTTCATCAGTTCAGTTATCTCAGACTAGGTTTGGAGATACATAACTATGACAGCAAAGGGCTTTGGATAGAAAGCATTTCACATGATAGGTCTTAGCACATCAAACCAATTCCTGAATCATGCTTTCTGATCTTCAGAGCAAAGGTTTGAAAATGCTCTGATGTGTTGCAAAGACATTTCTTAGTTTGCAAGCCTGTGGAAAAGGGGGGTCATATGTAAATCTAGATGTAAATGCTGGTTTTATATTCGTGTAGTGCAATAATGGTGTAAGTTTTGGCATGACTCCTTTAAGCTCCAGTAAACAAGAAGCACATAAACATGTGGTTAGGCACATCCATATTCCCATTTAAATATGCATTTAAGACCATTCATTTTGGCTATGCTGAAAAAAAGGGAAGAAAAATATGCACAAAAATGTATAAGCCGCTCATCTTATAAAAGGTGATAATGGACAATGAGCTTTGCACTCTCATCAGCTATTTAGTGTGTTATTCTTTTATCTGGAGAAGACAAAAGGATATCAGATCATTGGAAGAATGATAAATAAGGAACAATTAATCCACCTTAATGCAAAAGATTTAACTTACAGCCTTTTCAATTCTCTTTATCTTTTAAGCTTTTCTGAAGCTTCATCAGATCCTCCATCTGTATAAGGGTATGATACAGCTTAGTATTTTTAGCATCAGTTTCTTGATCCCTCTTGGGCTAATCTTCGGAAAATGCATGCTGACATTATCAAATAGAGTGTGAGACACTGAAGAGATAAAACAATAGGAAAAGAAGTGTTATCAGATGCCCATCCCCCTCTAAAACCATGTTAAGACAAGAAAATTTATGAGGCAATCAGAGACCAACATGTACGGTGTCATTGTTAGACAGCTTGAGTCATAAGTTATTAAAATGTGTAATACTTATCCTTAGCAATGATAATAAAACAGAAACGTACTCAGTAGCTGGCATAGAATTGCCTAGGTTAGAAGGGACCTTTCAGATCATCTAGTCCAACTGTCAACCTAACAGTGACAAAAACTACCTTCCTGGGCAGCCTGTTCCAATGCTTAGGAAACCTATTGGTGTCAAAATTTTTCCTAATATTCAATCTAAACCTCTCCTGATGCAGTTTGAGGCCATTTCCTCTTTCCCTATCATCTGTTACTTGGGAGAATAAAACTGACCCCCACATCTATGTAACCTCCTTTCAGGCAGTTGTAGAGAGCAATAAAGTCTCCCCACAGCCTCCTTTCCTCTATACTAAATAATCCCAGTTTCCTCAGCTGCTCCTCATAAGACTTTTGCTCCAGACCCCTTCACCAGCTTTGTTGCCATAAACTCCAGCTACGCAGAAATCCTATAAATCTACGTGCTATTTACCATGTTTAGCATATGCATAAGGAAGCACAGGCCTAACAAATAAGTAAAAAGAGTATCACAGAAAGCATTTAATCTTCAGGAGTGTGCAATGTATTTATTCATGAAGGCTATAACATAAGCCATTATGGAAAAGACAAGCAGATAGATTATTTTTGCTACAGGCATAATGTACAAAAGCATCTCAGCTCTTCAGCTTGCCCAGGTCATGATCGGAGGGTAGATGATCCATTTCTGTATAAGAAAGCAAGTACTTGATCATTATCCAAGACTCACCAGACTATCTACCTAAAGAAAAGTACAGATTTCTAACAGATTTGGCTAAAAAGATGCAAATTACTATCAGAAAGAATAATTTCAAACTGACCAAAGCCAGCAATATTGTCAGATTCATTGTGGTGAAGATGATTGGTCACAATTTCTTGTGATTGTTATATAAATAATTAATAATTATTGTATTAATCTCAAGTGCTGAGAGACAAATGCAATAGCAACAATACAGAATACAGACAGCTATCTGAGTTCCTCTTTAATTTATAGTCTCCTGGTTTACAGAGAGATTTCTGCCAGCTAACAGGTCTATAAGAAGGGGTTCCTATATTGTGCAGACAGAGAACTATAGCAATTTAAAATCTAAGCCCTTTATAAAGTAGAATGTCTTAATCATGCTACAACACTTTATTTTTATTTTTATTTATGGACATATTCTGGAAAAACAGCTTTCTGTAGGGATTTTAAACTGACAAGATTTAAACTGCTCTTTCTATATAAACATGTTCATTACAGCCTGTGTGCACATTTATGTGGTTGAACTTGTTAGGAATATATCATTATAAATATTCATACAAACATTTTTACTATATATTGTGTACAAGAACCCCATAAGGGTTGGAGGAGCACCAGGTAAATAAGACTCCATGTCCTCCTCAACCCCTTCTTGCATTCTGATTCTCATGGGATTTCCATCAACCTCATGGAATGAGAATGGATAGGCAACATGTACTTCCAAGTCTGACCAGTCACCTGCAGAACTTAATGAATATACATATGAAACTTAAAGCCCCTTAACCTAGCTTAGGTAAACCAGTCTACTTTTTGTGAGACAACAGCACAGAGGAACAAAGCTGTGGTGCACAGCATGGACATGCTAATTCAGTGTTGAAAGCTTATGGGTTCTTGACAATTCCTTTTTGAGTGCTTATCTTTACTGTGATGTATGTAGACAGGAGTCAGAACAAAAGGCAAAAGTGGATCTGCTGGATTGCTCTCAGTATTAAAAGAATTCCTTAATTTCATCTAGTGTAATTTCAGTGACACAATCTAATGTTATAGAGGTTAACAGAATGCCTCTCTGCAGAGCTATCATGGAAGGCTATCATATTAGAGTGACAGTATTCCTGATTTATAATTAAGAAAATCACAGTCACTCAGCAATGTATTAGCAGGTCTTCTGTCTTGTAGGTATATTATTTTCTAGAGCTGACTTGGAACTGCTCTTCCATTACTGACTTTTCTCTGCTTTTGCACATCATTTTGGTGAAACAAGTAGAAAAATACATATTTTTTTTAAATTCTTAAAAATATTCAGCAGAGAAAGACATGATGACTGTCAGTAGAACTAACTATTTTCTATAAAGGATCTCATTTAAATTTTATTTAGTATGACTTTTCCATTTTTTGTAAGAAAAAAAAAATAATATAATTGCATTTAAAAAATAACTTTAAAATGAAAACATAACTTATGGAATTTACCATTTTAAAAAAGGGCTTTTTTTTTTTTCCTGAGAAAGTTTTTGCCAAAATTGATACAAGCCTGTAGAATAAGTGATTTCAAAGAATTGATACTTTTAATTAGGAGAACAATCCACTGTAAATGTTTCAATCATCTCTTCTATTGACTACTTTCCTCAGCAACTGACCCAGATAAAATTGTGTTTTCACTGAGCTGCTTGATCCGTCAGATACAACCCAAACTAAGAGAAATCTACCTGCTTTACTAATGCATACACTGTTGTGATAAAATCAGGCTTGACACTGCTTTGCCTGGTAAAATCTTTCTGTTCCGCTAAGCTTCATTTCCTATCAAGCCTTCATTAAAACTTCTTTTTCACAGTTGTGTGGTTCATCTTTCCAGCAGTCCTGACTGGAAAAGGTCTAAGAGCATCATATGCCTCATCACCCATGCAATAAATGAGGATGTTTACTTGCTCTTCATCAAAGAGTACTTCTGACTACTTCGGTGATGAAAATCTCTGACCCTGTATTGACTTGGAGAAATTAAAGGATGAAGCTTCAAAATACTGAATATCACATTCCCACAGCTAAAAGATCCTTATTTTGTCAGCACAGGTACAGTAATAAAAATACAAAACTGAACATATTACTTAAGACAATAAAGTTTCATTCCCATTTTCATTTCATATAATGCCGAGAGCAAGGCAGCCTCCCACCAAAACCAGACACATATTGCATCCACAGCTTCAGGACAAGCCACTCAGCCAACAATCTCCACCCTGGCCCCTTTTCAGCCTGCAGTCTGAAGCATATCCTTGAACTTAATAGACAAAACATTCTCAAATTTTACTGTGAATTGCTTATTTGTCTGTACGGTACTTGGAGGAATGTTGCACTGCCTTGTTTCAGATTACTGCCGAAATCATCCAAGGACAGTGGCATTTGAAACTCCAGCTAACAGGCAAATCCTTAACTGAAAAGTAAGTGAAAGACTTGAGACTGTCTGGCTTAACACATGAGCCAGGTATTCTCTCTGAAACATTTCACCAAATGATGAGTGCAGTTAGTAGCCCTGCTGAAGCAGCAAAAAGATCCCCAGAACAGTGAGAAATTAGATGTGAAGAGAATCAAGAGATAAATCTTTAACCCTGCAGAAATCCAGTCTGCTGAAAATTAAACACAAATAAATCTATAGGATTCATGCTTTTTGCATGTTTCTCACAAGGTCAGTACTCCATTAATTTCCAGATAAGTAAAAGCAAACAATATTCTAAAACTCAAATCTGAAGGCCAGGTTTTTTTAGCCAGGTTACTACTTAGCTTTCAAGTGAGATATGGACTGTTCAGATTACTGTGAAGCTCACCTACCTATGAACTGAAATTGTCTAGGTATCAATCAGGACAAAAAAAAAAAAGAAAGGAAAAGCCACCATCTCATGATCAGTGATGCTAAAAGGGGTAGCTGTGTATATATTTCACATAGGTCCTCAATTTACAGTTCTATTTGAGGTCCTCAGTCCTATTTTAAAGCTTTTCAGAAATAGCTATGAAATAAAAGTCTAACTGAACTAATGGGGCTAAAGGTGTTGGATCTTCAAGTCCAGAGTATTCTCACTTCTTAGAATAACCTTTACTGGCTACATTTCCTACCACGTAAGTGCACAAGAAGTCAATGGCACAAACTAAATCCTCACAAGATAAAATTTTAGTGAAATTAAAACAGACAATAACATATGCAGCCTCTTAGCATGTTAACCTAAAAGAATAGCATTGCAAGAATATACAGTATTATTATAAAAGCACCTTAAGAATATGTAAAATCTTAAGTTTTATTAATTTATCTAATACACTTTCTCTCCTTACTTGTCAAGAACTGCCTGAAAATCAGGGCTGGTTTCCAAATCCAGCTTTTTCCCACAAGCAAAGGTTATGACTGGTAATTGTGGATACTTAGAAAATGAAAGGTGCCATGACATGTAGTACAGTAAAATGATAGATGGCAATCTATCATATTCGAATGGTCGAATATGCAAGGTTAATAGCCTTAAATTATCACCCACTTTTTTTTTTTTTTTAGAGGACATTTGCTATTTCTATATTAGCTGAAGCCTTCACTCAAGCTGAGAGAATCTAGCTCTGCTTCATTCTGTGAACTCCCAAACCCATATCTGACTTTTATTTCTAATTTTTTTACTGTCTAAAAATACACTTTAATTATTGTGGCTTACCTAAATATTAGTTATCTGTGTCTTTATGTATGCCTTAAACATGTTGACATGTTTTCAACTCATAATCTAAAAAGAAATCAACATCCTCATCTTTAAAATTTTATCATTGAGAATGAAGAAACTAGGCAAAAGAACTGACGGTCTGAAAACCATTTTTATATACATAGATTTATCAAGATAGATTTGAAGAATATTAGGGCTATAGCCCAAACTTCAATAACATTCTTTGGATATTATTGTAGATGAGAACACACAAGAACACTTGCTCATTTTAAACTTCTTATTGCATCTTAAGTGCCCTAATTGGGTGTTTACAAATATACGTGTAAGTGCGCCGCTTCTGTGACATGGGAAGTAATTTATCCAGGAAAAGTGTTCATCAGTTCTGCACAGTGATACTCAAAGTGACATTTCTCAAAAATGATCTGAAGTATTAGAAACTACTATAACATTTCGTATTGATTTAACCTGCATGCCTACCATATTGCTTTATTGGGATGTATTCATATGCTAATAAAACTCCCTTCTGTATTTTCCCCTACATAAGAAGTTGAGAAACACAAATAACATCTTGAAAGTTGCTCAG
The DNA here is from genome assembly GCA_013398155.1 of Pedionomus torquatus. Lineage (NCBI taxonomy): Eukaryota > Metazoa > Chordata > Aves > Charadriiformes > Pedionomidae > Pedionomus > Pedionomus torquatus. The sequence continues at coordinate 384,500 of VZRU01008879.1, forward strand.
GTATCCTAGGACATTCAGGACTTCAAGGAACTCTACTAGCATGAGCATGTTAAGAACACAACACAGTGAGAAATCCGAGTATCAAATGAGCATTGAATTTTCCAAATGTGTGTTAAGCTTTGAGAAAACAGATATCTAATCTTATTTGTAGATTAGGCCTTTGTTATGCTAAGTTGTTGACACAGTTGTCTATCTATTATAAATACAGTGTGCATTTGGTAGTTATTGTCAATAGATCTCACCAAGGCATTGTTTCACAATCAGGGAGCATAAGCATCTTCCACTATAAAAGAGATACATATGAAAAAATTCAGTCAAATTATAGTAATGCTCTTTAATGCAGTGAATGTATTTGGCACACAATCTAATCCTCCACACTGATTAAGATGCTTGTTTTATGACATGCACCTGATCTTTTATATTAAACTAAAGACATATTTCACACAACATTTCTCATGAATATGGAACCTTCTTACCTATACAAATAATTCAATGCTATCATTTGTAAAAAGAATACTACTAAAAGGCTTAGCAATAAAAGTAATTAATTAGCTACATTTTTGTTTCGAAGGCTAAATGACTATCTGCTTTTAAGACAAATTCTCATTTTGCTTATTATGACTGCTGCGCTGTGCAGCTGCAGTGAATTCCTAGAATACTTAGAGACAATCTGTGTCCCAAAGCAATATTGTTAGTTGAATCTAACTGCAACACTTTAGAGCAGTCTAATGACTATAATAGATTCAACTACAATTCAGCAGACCTGCATTTGCCTCTTCATTTTGCTACTCTTCTGCTATCTTACCACAGAGAAATCACTTCACTTTTTTGTTCACTGGCTTTAACTTTTTACAGTGATAGCTTTTGGGCTTGGGGTGTCTTTTTTATTATGCATACACATGTGACTGAGTACTGTGAGGCCTTGATTTCAAAATTCATGCCTTTGAGCCTTACTGTCATACAAATATAATAATATTCTTTACTAACTACCAATCTTGACTTTAGTAATGCCAAGTACTCTAATGTGACAGTTTTCTTACCATTTCTGTTCTTCATCTCTTCTCTCAAGAAAGAATAAACTCTCTTGATAATGCTTTTTCCCCTGGTACCAACTATATTACAGAAATAAAACTTGATCTTGGTTACCTAATGGAACTCTTTTTTTTTCCCTCTTCTGATTTCCATATTCTAACTGAAACCATTTGTAATGGGGACACATCAACACTGAATTGTATGTTTGCATCCTTTCTAACTCTTAAATAATCAGTTGTGCAGAAAAATTGACGTGATATGATCATTTAAGACGGGCTAGGGCAAAGTCAGCCAGTGAGTTATTTGATTTAATTTCAATCTTTGCATTGCAAATACCAAGGGGAAAAAAACTCAAAAAAACAAACAAAAAAAAAAAACCACAAACCACAGAAGTTACGGTAGCATCTTGCCTGGTAGGAGATAAGGGTTTCACTTGAATCTTGAAGCCACTTCTTCAATAGCATGAGAGCTGATGAAATGAGAGTCACTGGGCTGGTGAACTTCAACTTCTAAGGTGGTACTATCACAGCCACAACTTCTATTTTTATTCAGTTAAATCCAAATTTTGTATTTATATTTTATATCTAGTTGTCTGCACAACTTCTATTTTATCGAGTTGTTTGAAGATCTTGCATTTAAGAGCTGAATTTGTATGTTTAGATCAATTAAAACTGTACATGGCTTGTGGTGACAGAAACTAAATAATAAAACCTTACTTGAAGCTACATAATAAGTTGTTTTATTTCATAATCATGGTAGGAGTATTTATAAGGTAAAAAAACCTATTTTGTAACAATTTTATTCTTGTTTTTCCCTGAAAATATATTATATTAAAGCTTTTGGAATATTATTTTAATACTACAGTCTGCTGAAATATTGAATTCTGAAGTCTATTGCAGGTGTTAATATGTCAACCTCATTCAATATATGAATTACCTATTAGCATTAGTGACTATTGCATGTACTCTAAAGGTTAATGGAGCACATTAGTTTAAAATATTGTCATGCCAGCTGTCAATATGTTCACCTTCACTATATACAAACTGAGTGCTTTTAGAAGATTAACTTTGGTTTTTTATATAACACTGTTTATACTATCACTAAATAAATTGTTGGACTACAAATTTTGTCATGGTTTCTCCCAGGTTATAAACCATTTACATGAAGAAACTTAACCCATAAATGTCCCCCCATAAAGCTACATGTTTGCCATAACTTATGTGCTGCTTCTATCAATCTGAATCCACAAAAAATTATTTACTTCAGTTTCACTAGTGGTAGTTCTTCAGCACAGCGTAGAAAAATTACACAATCTGATAAAACTTCCTTTGAAGAAATGTTTTGTTATTGTTGGGATTTTTGTTCTGCTTCACTTCTTTTTTTTTAATAATGTTTACACAAAGCCAGTCAGAAGTATGCATATCGTATATGTTCCACTCACAGGAGGCTTTATTTGGAAGAATTCTACTTCAGTTAAGAATTTTGATAATTACAGAAGGGCACGTTCATAAAGAAAATTGATACTTCATTTGTCTTAGTTCAAAAAAACCCAACCAACCAAAGAGCTAAATCCCCTATCCCTCCCCCCGCCCAAAAAAATGCACAAAATATATATTAATCATTATACTTCTTACAAGAACAATTGATTGAGATATACTGCATTGCTTCTATTCCAAAGAAGGTGGGATTTGAGATTACTAGTTGTATGCTGTGACATGTTTAATGTGTTATAACTATGAAAGCCTTTAGCTATAGCTGTAAACATTGATTCAGTAGGTGTGTATCAATGATTACTGTAGCTTATCTATTAAAGATTTAGAGTGTTCTATTATTTTGATTAAAAATTATCAGTAAGACATAAAATCAACAGAAATGACAATTTTCAACACAACCTGTAATATCTTGGTCTGTTTTATACCCTGCAGTGTCATAAAAAAATTAAATCTCTACAGAACTCAGTAATTTTCTAAAATATTGTGCCTGACTAGAGAGCTATGGTGTATGCATTAGTTTCAACAGAAATTCTTCAGCAACAAGTTGTTGTTTTTCTTTCTGATTGCATATGGATTTCTGATGTATGGATTTCTGATGTATGGATTTCTGATTGCATATGTTGTGCATATGGACAAGATAGACAAGTTTTTGTTATGTATAAACAACATGAAAACACCTGCTTAGATAAATGCAAAATATTCACACAAGGTTTGTTATACTTATGCATTCCCTATCCCTTTCTGAATATGTGTGGAAATGACAAGATCCTTGGGATAGGCTGGAAATTTCTCACTGTGAGATCCCAAGGAACTGTGTTGTTCTGATGTTTCATTTCAACTCTGACAGAATAAAGCACCACTAATGTTAATGTGGAATCAGAACAGAGCTTTGTAAAATGAAATCAAGCTGGGTTTTGTAATATAGAAATACAAAAAAAAAA
>VZRU01008879.1:388017-411768 GCA_013398155.1 Pedionomus torquatus
ACTCTTATTTAGACTACTACTACTAGTTGAAAGAAAAGTGTACTAAAATCTGTTTGAATTTCAAAAAGAACTTTCAATTGCTGTTTGAACACTGAAGTTCAAAGATATACCATGTTTCTGACTTTTCTTGCTCTCCTCTTGACCAGACTAGAGAAGATAAAAGAAAATTTACAGCTCATTTTATTAAACTAACATATAAGAAATTCTAACAGCAGATCAGAAACACTTAGATTTGTAAAGGGCTTTTAAGTACATTCTTTCACACAACAGAATCCCATCATCATGAGAACGTTTAGGCAGCATGCATATTCAAATAAAACATTTTAGTGCACATTTTATAATCAGCAGTACTTCTAGGTGCTTGGCAGATCCATCAATTTGGAAGTTACATCCTCCACCAAATAGCAGCAGCAAGTTATAACAAAGCGTTATAATAGAGCACAGAGAAAAATAAACTATAGAGGAACTTTCAGCAGCACATTTCTTACAGCTACATGCTAATGCAGTCTTCCATCCTCCAGTGTTCATTTTCTTTCTATAGAGTCCCATTACCATCTATGCATCCTTCCTGCCTAAGGCAAGCCTCCAGCTTGTTTATCTGTAGAAAGCAGAGGGAAGCAGGGCAGGAACAAGAGAGAAACAGAGATAAGAAGTATCACAACTTAGTAAATCACTGTGCCTAGTAAGACTAGAAAATAAAGCTTAAGAAATTTTCAAACCTTGAAACAATTTTAAACCAAAAAGCCCTCAGTATCCGTTGTCTGTATTTTCACTGTTTGGTTGTTTTCTGCCCATAACCCATCTGTGGATAATACGTAATTTTCTCCAATTATTGCACTTTGATCTATATTTGATATCAACTACATGAAAAATGAAAGACCTACCTGAAAGACTAGGCAGAACAAGTACTATCTGCTTTGAAATTTAGATAAACTCCAGTTTACATTAGTAAAAGAACATGGCTGCATCCCTCATCACAGTAAATGTGGTTCCTACCTTTCGCAGCATTTAACAAGTTGGTCTAGAAACTCTTTTATAAGAGTTTCATATCTTATTAAAAGGTGCAGGTCAGGATGCATCATTCCATAGGCAATTTAGAGAGATTTTTTTTTCCTCTGAATTTGAGTTCTAAAATTTTATCTGCAGGAATGCCAAATGCTAACAAGTTTAGTGAAATTTGTGTGTGGAAAATGAAAATACATCTTTAAATACACTGATTTCCATGCACTACCGTGAAGTCCTAGAATTTTTAACTTGTTGAAATAGCACAAAATATAAAAGACAAACCATGCCTATGATACATTTGTACATTTTTTCAGAACTGAAACTTTCCATCAGCTCAGGATGTCTTCAAAGCTCAAATACCAGACATTCTGCAACAAAATCACACAGCGCTTATAATCACTATTCACGTAAGCCCTGACTATTTCACAGGAGATGTCTCCCTCAAAGCCATGATTGGCAAGTCAGCTTTCTGACCAGACCTTTCTAGAAATCTCCCAGGCTCCCTGACCTTTAAAACCCATTTGTACATAAATGATGCTTTCAAAGAGCCAAGATAACAAGATGGTATCATACTCTTCCTGACCTTGCTCCATATGTTCCTACAATCAGGATCTCAGAGACTCAAAGCTCAGTGGCAGGTTTCCTGAGACATCTGAGGGCTGGCTTGTCACAGCACAGCACGGCATGTCCTGCTGATCTCACATGAGTTTCTAGCAGTCAATGCTGGTGTCTGTCTGACAGGTACACCTCAACCCAGTTTTCTGTACAACATCACTGCAGTGTATGATAGAGCAGGCTGACACATTTAAGTTGAAAGAGAGCAACATCCCAAATTTTCTTCCCTTTTGTAACACAACGGTTGTTAAAATTTATTCTTGAATGTTTATATTGATCATAGAATCATAAAAAGGTTCAGGTAAGAAAGGACCTTAAAGACCATGGAGTTCCAGCCCCCCTGCCACGGGCAGGGACACCTCCCACTAAAGCAGGTTGCTCAAAGCCCCATCCAGCCTGGCCCTTGAACACTCCCAGGGATGGGGAATCCAGAACTTGTCTGGGCAACCTGTTCCAGTGACTCATCACCCTTGCAGTAAACAATTTCTTCCCATTATCTAATCTAAATCTTCCTTCTTTCAGTTTAAAACCATTACCCCTCATTCTATAGTATTTATGATCCATGTACTACATATAGAAGATGATTTTTGAAACAGATAACACATTGGGCTAAGAAATAACATACAGTACAGACCCTCATACCCAGGGATGATTTGCAAAGCAAATCTGGCCACCTCTGATGTGAGGACTGGTGATACAGGCACACGCTTCAAAAATTTCAGTCTTCCCTCACTGGGAGTTTTGATTATACGAGGTGAAATATAAGGAGCAGCTATTCCAAGATGATTTGCTTATTGTAAAAGATTGAAAAAGTTTCTCTGTGTATGATGTGACCACTTCATTATAGATAATAAGGAGCATAGCATGGCCTTCTCACTTCAGGAAATTTTAGAGAATCATCTCTGAAACTGAAATGCTAATACAAAAGAAATGGTATGAAGGATAAATGTGAACATAAGAGACTTGTAACTCAGCTCATTTCTGTTGTAAACAGGCATTTGTAGGGTCAAAAGCTGTCAAGACAGTAAAATAGTTTTGTCTCGATAGAAATGACCTTCAGCAGATCCCACAAGATGTATGAAATAGTTCCTCCATTTAATAATTGAAGCCATTCCAAAAAGAAACAGCTCTTAAAACATTCTTTCATTCTCCTCAGACAAATCTTTTTTTGAGAGAATGGATGGTGGCCTTAGAAGGCAACTCAAAACTTGACCCAATACGATAACTAGTTTAAAATAATTAGCAGCTCTACACCTGTAAGATGGATATGTGTCAAAACTTACGAACTTTAGTGCAAACAAAAACAAAACCCAGTGAAAATAAATAAAATTATGTGATCATATGTTTAGATGGCAGAAAGAATTGCTGGTCATTTTATGCCAGAAAAGAGTCACAGCATATCTAATGACAGGCAGCTCACTAATCTGAGTTGGTGGGGCTCCGGTGCCCAATAAAAAACAAGGAAATGTACTAAGACAAGTCACTCTGCTTGCCATGTCTGGGTAAAACCAAACCCTAATGGGCTTCAAAAACATACACTATTTTCTGAGATGTTGGACTATAAATTAAAATCTAGCCTGAAGTCAATAAATGATTTTTTTCTTCAAGAAAGAGCACTATCTTTTAAATACAAGGAACGGTGCAATACATATCTGCGTAGTTGGGCACTTTGTTCACATACCCTGCAAACACTTAAAAGGGGAACATCAGTAGGCAGGCACTAATGACAGTTTTCTGATGGAAGCTCTAATTTGACAGAGCCCTGAGCCTCAGAGGCATAAAACTTTTTTTTTTTTTTCTAAAATGAAAGCCTGAAATATGAATTTCCAGTCTCTATCACAGATTACAAAGCATAATTTTTAGAAGAGCACATGCTACTGAAGACTGCACATAGCTCAAAGACTCATAGAAATGTCTTATAATTTTTTTCCCTTGGTGTGCATACGAGAACAGCATAAATACCAGTAAGTGAGACCACAAGCAGTAATACCCATTTACTATACTATATGGTATACAGGATTCTCTTTCAGACTTTAGTGTTCTTAAGAGCAAAATCAAGCTGGTTTATGCTTCAACATCTTCCGTCACAGCAGTACTTAGAAATAGAAGTGGTATATACAGTTTATATGCTAACTATGGTAACAAATCTAACTGTATGTACAATAAACTCTTTCCACAGTTTAAATGGGAATTACCTGATTGAATGTAGTTTTGATTAATTTAAAATATATTTCTTCACCACTGCAATCATTCTGATATTGAACTGTTACAACACTGTCTGCCAGCTGCATACTGAATGTGGAGAAAGCTGGAAAAGTCTGAATATGCTAAGGGCCAAAGAATAAAAATCATACCGAAGCGATGCAGTGCTTGGTCTTGGTGGAGATTTTTGTTATGCCTGAAAGTGTTATATTTTATTTATAATGCATTACAATTCTTGTATTCCTGAATGCATTTAGAAATTACTTCTTCAATTGCTAATCTCTCCTTTTTACTGACCGCAAAGTTACAAGGTTCATATATCTGGCAAATAAAGCCAAGGGGGGACATGCTTCTTTCTCCCTTTCAGCAAAGAAGGTAAAAGTTAGCACAATATATTAATGTTGAGATTAACATTTAATGCTTACTTTTGGAAACACTTATTACTATACCACATGAGTTCTCCAATTCAACTGTTTTCTAAGTCTGTGCTGTTTAACCCTTTGCATACATATTCTTTTGATATACATGTGATATACATTTGAAATACATACATTCTGAAACAAAACCTTAACTTCAAATATGAAAATTTAATACTTTTATTCTAGATTCCTTGAAACATTTCTGATTTTCTCATATTTTTATCTCTTTTTTGTTGTTGTTTTTATTTCTGATTATCACAAAGATTAGAGTTTTACTTACGTTCCCCTCATACTTTGTTCTTGTTGAAACTTTTGTTCAAAAATTGGATTTCTGCCCTCTTTATTAGCCCTATTCTATTTGGCTTCATTTGTTTTCATGCATCTGAGTCAACACAATCTGTTTTTTCCAACATGATCTAGTTATCTGCTATTGATAATCATCAAGTATGTACACACAAGCTGCATTGCATGTTTCCATGCATAGTTCTGCATGTCTATCAATACATCTCTAATGAAGATGTGTGTTTACAGTGATAAGCATGTGCATTCATACATAAGACTGCACTTAAAAAATAACTATTGTACAAGCATATCCACAATCAGATCACTGAAACACATCTCTCCTTTTTATGGTGAAAGAATTTCTTCTTCTTTATGTGGTATTCATCTGAGTACTTTCTCCTTGTGTGCTGTTTTCTAAATTTCAAGCTGCACTATCATTCAACAACAGTAAATTGCATGTCACCTGTCTCAGTGCTTTGGTCTTTTCTTAATTCTGTATCACGTAATTTACTCAAAAAATGCAATTTCAGATTCTCAGTGATGATGTACTTCTGGGAAAAGAGCTTGTTCTAAATTAACAGCATTAGGAAAGAAAAAAAAACAGGAAAAAAAAAAGAGAAAAAAAATATAGAATCCTTTTATAATGTGTTTAGTCAACTGAAATTAATCTGGGGTTGTTCAGCCTGGAGGACAGACCTAATTGCATCCTTCCAGTACCTATAGGGGTCCTACAGGAAGGCTTGGGAGAGTCTGTTTACAAAGGCCTGCTGTGATAGGACAAGGGCTAATGGCTTTAAGCTGGAGAAGAGCAGATTTAGGTTGGATATTAGAAACAAATTCTTTACTTGAAGGTGGTGGAAAACTGGAACAGGTTGCCCAGGGAGGTGGCTGAGGCCCCTTCCCTGAAGATATTCAAGGTGAGGCTCGATGAGGCCCTGGGCAACCTGGTCTAGTTGGGGGTGTCTCTGTGACTGCGGGGGGGTCGGACCAGATGACCTTTGGAGGTCCCTTCTGGCGTGGATGGTTCTATGATTTCCTCATCTCTTTCAGTCTTCGGAAAAATCTCATTAAATTACACATCAGTGTGCTTTCAGTGTTGAAATACTATTTAGTCTTCCATTTCCTTCAACAAATTTAACTAATTTTTTTTTTTGTTTGAAAACAAATGGTGAAAGCAAATGTGCAGATTGCAAAATCCCTAGAGAGGAACTTGGTATATTTGCTGTTAACTCATTTTCTGAGCTTCAAGTTCTTTCCAAGCCTGTGAAATCCATGAACTGCCAGTTCTTCAGTAGGAGTCAGGAAAAGAAGTTCCATATGCACAGCAGAATAAGAGAGATGCATCCCATGGGTTTCTTTTTATTAAAAAATGAAAGGAAATCCAGCCTTTTCCTAGATATGAAAGCACAAACTTTCTCCAGCTCAGCAAGGTTTTTGAGCAAGCTTTTAAATTTAAGCAAGTAGTTGCCTATTAAGACTACTTGTACATAGGCACATATAGAATTAGGACTAGTGCTTCCACCTTTTCCTCAGAAATTTTCTAGTCTGATCACTTATCCTTCCCATCCTCTTTCACCTATATAATATATCAAGAACGTCAGAGCTACATCAAACAGCAATGCATTGGACAGACTCCCTCAGCAAAAGTCTTCATTTGAGTAACTAAGAAGGCAGAAACCTGTTTCATAAGGACATTCCTTCTTCACACCAAAGCTTGACTGCTTTCCACTTAGAGTACTCCCCCAGAACAATACTGAAGAAAAATATTTCCTCCATTACCTAAGAGCAGAAATTAGACTCAGCTTTTTCTAGAATGACTCAGGAGCTACTCTCAACTTTCTGGTAATAGGCAACAGGTGACAGATGGATGTAAAGAGGAGGAGTTATTTTCCTGGTTACCTGCTCAGAAGGTAAGCCTTTTTTGATCTCTGATACTTGTGAGAGCCTTCAGCAAATTTCTTCCTAAATCACATCTGGTAGCCCTTCAGGGTGATTTCCCTAGAGGCAGGGTGACAATGAAGCATGAGCCATGGTGGGCATGTATATAAAAAGAACTGAGGAAAACAAGAAGCCCTGCCTTGTGAAACAAAAGCCACATTCAATACTTCTACCACATAGGAGGTTACCTGGGATCCTCTGGGTAGGTGTTTTTCTTTTTCAAGTAAAGCACAGAACAGAACCCAGCCTTTTATTAATAGGTGTGAGACAGAGCTGAGCTTATGCATACACAGCCATGGCATTTCTGAAATAAGACTGTATCTGTTTCTTCTGCAATAACTATCCTGCAATAGCTTAATCTAAGTTCACTAATAATGAAGAGACTTCATAACTCTTGACACCATCATTTTTCCGCTGTCTCTCAGCCAGTCAGATAACCGCTGGTTATTTCTCCCAGGAAAAGCTACTTCCTTTAGAGGATGGTGGTTAATTCTGTAGGTTAAGTGCTACAGAGCAGCACCAGAAATATGAAAGTAAATATTATGACTTTAATAATGCTGTTTGGTCTATTTCCTGTTATGAAACCTTTTATTTCAAATGTGTTTATGAAAGGAACCTAGTGGTACAATGTCCATAGCCTTATGACACAATTCCAGAAAACGAGAGGTTTTGAAAGTATGATTATTTGTTTTGTGCTAAGTCATAAGTATAGCAGTCTAAGAAATTTGAACAAAGCATGCGATAATGTGACCAAAACAGTATAAAAGCAAGCCTAACAGTAGATGCTTTAAAGAACTCTCACAAACAATAAATAAAAACCTCGCAAATTTAAATATTATTGCAAACAACTGTCTGAACAAATGTGGAAAATTACTGCTGAATAACTGAGTCATTTTTACAAAGAATTAAAAAAAAAAAGGAAAAATGGGTTGAAGCAAGTCTGAAGAAGGAAGAGTTCCTCAGACAATTTCAAAGGAATAGTTCCATTATCTCTACTCACTGTTTACTTCATTATTGTTTGAAATTCTGAGAATTCCAGTAAGCTATTATCTGACAGCCACATGCTGTTGGAAGAGGTCAAGCACATATAAAGATGTCTATAAACTTTATCATCACTAGCTCACATACATAATAGCAAATTCCTTTTCAAATTTCTCTTGCATCTGGCCAGCAGCGCAGTGATGTAGGAAAATTTCTTCAAAAGCATAATGTGAACTATCCCTTGTTACTCTGTGTCTATCTACACATCCAGGTGTCATGCAACACATCCAAAATACAGGCAACAACCAGGGAATAGTAGCTTCCTATTTGTTTTGTCTGACTGGGCTCTTTCTTTCAGGCTGACAGATTAGATCAGCTATTGACACTGACTTTTGCAGAAGTGAGAAGGGTAAAACATTAGCTGACAGAAGATATCATTCTTAATCATTCAAAGATGATGAGAAGATGAGGATTTGATGATGACAAACCCTAAATGAACAAATAATTTACAGACTATTTTCTACATTATCATTTTTTTGTCTATACATTCAACATAACACAAGTTTCAATAGCAACAAACCCAATTTCCATGTGAAAATCTGTTCTGTGTAATTTCCATTCAGCTAATAACTGAAAATACGTGTAGCTGATAAAGTACTACTGCTCTTGCAATATATGTGTTTTCTCTGTATATAACAAAAATAAATCAAACTAGTGGAGTTGAAATACATTTTGCTATGTGCTATTCACCTGTGTAGGTACAGCATTCTCATCTCAAGAGTGGTTTCAATTTACTGAACTCAGTATAAACACCTGCTTGGTGTTTTACCAAGGAATGTATGCAAGACAAATATTGGCTGGAAGACTGAAGATCTTAAAGCCATTTACCTCCTTCATTCAGTCCCACAAATACAGCTTCATGGATACTCATGAGGAGCCTATTTCATTCTTCACAGGCTGTTAACTACATTTCTGATTCCTGTGTTCTTTTTATTAACGTTAAGGTTTCTTTAGTCAGTTCTACTTTGGGATTACACAATACTTTCATTTCAGAATTTGGAAATGCAACTATTTTCCAACATCACTGAAACAAACAAACAAATAAACAAATAAATAAAAAATTAAGCTACACTTATGCTGACTAGTTTAGGATAAAGTGGCAATATCATACGACTGGCAAAAGAAAAAGCAGCATAGTAATAACCACCTTTTCTTTTAAGGTACTTGAACCAAGTACTTTTTAAAGCACCGGCTGTGCTCCATTGTCATAAAAATTAATTAAAACAGAGTAAAGGTATTTTAAAAAGTAAAAACACGAAACTCCAGAGAATTACAAGGCACAAACAGCTATTGTGTACTGACAGAGCTGTAAAAATGCAAAACCCTCCTCAATGCACCAAAGAGGAAGTTTTTTTCAAATGAGGTTGTCCTTTTAAGTTTCATTAAGCACATACAATATGTTATTGCCCAATTTCATGTAAGTGTATTCATGGTTAAATTCCCGCAGAAGATAAACTTGTGCAATACCACATAAACAGAACATAATTCACATTTTTTCTTAATTATAGCAGGCTAGGTATCACTTCCACTAAACTGTAATTTCATTTAAATTATAGGAATCAGCTTATGCTTATTTTAAATAAAATTTGACTACTAAGAAGCATGGAAAATGTACTCAAAACACTTTATGAATATATTTTCCAAAATATAAATTTCCAAAATTCTCCAAAAGCTAATTGTTTAGTTTTATTGGGTAAGAGTAACAAGTATAAATGGGCAGTTCAAATAAAATATTGAAAGAATGAGCTATAATTTACTTATTTTCACCAAGTACTCTAAGCTGGAACTCTCGGACTATTCAAGAAAAAAATTATGGTGGTGTAACAAGAAATTTTAACTTTTCAGAGCAACGAATCCATTTGAAAAATCTGGTGTAAAATGAAGACAGACCTGCTCCTTCAAGGCTCCGATGAACTTCAAGAGGAAACCAAGAAGTCTTGAACACCACTCAGTGACTTTTTTTTTCCCTCAGTAGCATTAGTATGTTGATTTTTCGGTATCTGAAATAAAAAATAAATACTGGGGAAAAAAAAACCAAAAAACATCTAAATGACAAGTTTCATAATAAAATTAAACATTTTATAGTAAGAATTAAACAAAAATTGTAGAAAACTCAAAACAGCAATCACTTAATTATGTTATTTTTACAGGAGATAAAAACTTTTTGGAAGTTCAAAGGAATGTCATGCAATTCTATTACATTAGAGATGCCGTTAATTTTTTTTCGAGATCATAGTAGCAGAATCCTTTCCTGAAGAGGTTTTTCTGCTTTGTTGAGTGTAAAGACTCATTGCCTTTACAAATCAAAAGTCACAGTTATGCAACTTATAGATAAGAAAGTTTTTATCTTTCAGAAAAATAATAGTATTGCCATTAACTGAAAAGAAAACAAAAAAAGCCTCACAACTGAAGCAAAGCAAACACAAGAAAGAAAACCTACTGAATAAAGCAAAATAAAGCAAAGAACATAAAATCAGCTATGCTGAAAAAAACGTGTGGCCCAGTTAGCTTTTCAGCAGTATTGAAGACATATAATTAATATTCCTTATGTATAAATGCAATCAGTGATTTACCAAATTTCTCTTGACACTTCCAGAGAAAACCATGGGGCTTGAAAATAGTTCCTGTTAAAACCTTCAAATAAACTGTTCCTTAAATAAACCTTCCTTTCCCGACCCTTTTTCAACCACCTTAATCTTCTGTAATTATTTTCAAAGTTTTTCTTAACTATGTGCATAATTTCTAAATACTTTTTTTTTTTTATCATTAATCTCCTTTTTCAAATCCTTTTTCAAATTGAAGCTCTCAAAACCTCATCACTTTGCACCAACCATGGTTACAAAAATGTTACAATATAAATTGACTTACTGGTAAATAGTCTAACTTTTACAACATGACAACACACAAATTTCCTAAAACCAAGACTTATTGTATCTACAATTAAGGTGACTTTTGTATCTGTTGTTTAGGTGTCTTATGCAAAGGAAGCATTTATCAGACAGGTGAATCATGCCTACTTGGTCCTCCAAATGATTTTCCCAGGGTATTCCAAATCCTTCAGAGGCTCCTAGAGAAATTACTGAGGCCTAGGTAGAAGGGAAGGTCCTAGAATAAGTAGGTAATTAGAAGGTAAGGAAAAGACAGAAGGAAAACTGTCTATTTGAAGCTGGTTAAGGCTTTTGCCATTTCACTGTGTTAAGGCTTCTACTGTTCAATATATTCATAAGCAATATAGAAAAAGGAATGAAAAGCAAGGGAGCAGCAATGAAAGTGAAAGATTACTATGAAGAACTGGAAAAATAACTTACAAGATTGACTGACTTGATAGATGAAATTGTAAGTAAATAAAGCTACACACATGGGGAAAAACACTTCCAACCACCTATTGAACAACGGACTCTGAGATAACCTTTATTATGCATGAATGAAATCCTTATAACATGAAATATGATCAGACCTGAAATAAATAAAAAATAAACCCAAAATAAATGCAAAATAATTACTCAGATTTTGCAGATACAAATTTTTATTACCTGAGGGGTAGGAATTGCATTTAAATTCCAACTACCTTCTGGCTTTTGAAAACAGTCTAACAGCAGCTTTAATATGTGTTTTCCAAAGCTACTTCACACTAAAAGCAGCTCAAAGAATTGCTCTGAAAAAGAGGATCAGGCTTTAAGTTTCTGTGCATTGCCACTGTTGAACACTCATTTGACACTGATGCTACAGAGTACTTGAATGGGTATTTGAATCCTAGGTTCTATGTAGAACTAAATTGTTACAGAACTATCCATATAGGCTACAGATCATTTGTCTGAAGAGAAACATCTAACTTAGAAATGCATTTACAACTCAGTATCATCTTTATGGTGAGGACAGTCTGTCCTCACTATTAGGATTAAGTCACTTTTGTGTGCCACCTGTGTTGGACTCAGCAAAACAGATTCTCTGAAGGTTTTTTTCCTCTCCTTGCCTTTAGACTTTGCTGTTTCTTGATTTCACATGTTTCTCCATGACCAGGAGAAATAATGTTTCCACAGCACAGAACAAATTCTGAGCATTGCAAATGGTGAAGTGGCAGCTACCCATTCACAGCTGATGTCAGGAGAAATTTCTGTTCTGCTTAGCAATCTCACTATAATTTAGTGAATAAAGAGTCAGAGCAGACCACATAAATTAGAGACTTGGTATGCCAGAAGCGAGGTTTTACAAATGGGAAATACAGAATGCCTGTTTTACTGAAATTTGCCTTATGAAAGCTGCCTGCCACTTCCTAACCCTGCCACTGCCTCTGACAAGCAGGATTACGAATGCTAAAAGTCGCAGCTGACAACATATCTGAAAGGAAAAACCACAGGTTCCCTAACCGAAAAAGAGCACCAAGATTCCCTTCTTCTGACTTCTGGTCAGTTCAGAAAACAGTTGCATTAGTATCTTATTTAGTAAGAGATAGCCTTGCAGGTATGTGTCTTGTCTTGAGTTACATTTGATTAGTACTGAAAAAAACAGTGTACCTGAACAACAGTAATGCTACACCTTGCTTCACTGATACAAGCTGTTCTGCACACCTCACCCATCTCAGCCATTCATTCTCTTACTTGAAGGAGTCAGTTCATTAATCTTCCTTTAACACTAGCAGGACCCACAATTGCTTTAACTCAGGAAGCCCACTGAGACAACTGTCTTTAAAAAATTAGGGTGGCCTAATGTCATTTCTGAATAAAGCCCAAAAGAATCACTTTTCATATGAATTTATAGCTCCAAGAGCATGTTATATTGACTATTGTAGCGGAATACTTGATTAATCCACACTCGTATGAGAAGCAAAGGACACAAGGTAGACTCTGTGTAAACAGAATCTCCCCAGCATGAAAATAAATTCACAAAAGGAATGACATGCATAACTAATGCAAAGACTTGGCATTAGGACTGGTTTCCTAATGTCAGAATATACTCCAGTGACCTAAATATTATGACTGATGAATTTCAGTTGACAGTAGTTACTCAGAATGACAAGCAGGAGACTGGAGTTAGTCAGTGTTCACAAGCTGTGGAAGTTCAAAGGTATTTGGAAATTATGACAGAGTAGCTTGTCACAAGAAGACCATGTAAAATCAGCAGTGTCCACAGAAGGCGACATGTATAATAAATGTACTGATGCAATCATGACATGCAGCCTTTGTTCATGAATGTCATAAAAATGAACAGGCATGTAAATAGTTAGACCTTTGCTCATTGAATATTTGCTCACAGTGTAATAAAAGCATTTATCAATGAATCTTCAGACTCATAATGAATCTTCAGTTGCATAAGAACTCTTCATACAACTGACACAGAATAATACTATTTTTTTAACTTCTCTTCTGCAAAATTAGTAGGTAAATCTATTACTTTATCCACAGAAATCTTCCATTAGAAAAACTGGAGCTATGTCACATGAAAAGGTGACACTCTCTCTCTGGGTGAGGTGATCTCTAAAATCAGGGTGCTTCATGTTTGCAATATCATTATTAGACACCTAAAAAGTAGCAGAAATTAACATGTCAGGACCACTGTAGATCAGATAAAGGGAATGAGGATCATGCTCAGGTAACACACCAGATGTATTAGGATGTTCTTTCCACTAGAATTAAACATATAGGGTATGGGAGTCTGGTGGGTCTCTTGAAGTGACAGGGACTGTGCCTCTTGTGATTTTTGCTAGAATTTGTGGAAATCAGCAAGGGCAGAAGTATTGAATACATTTCTGAAATGACATTGGGATTCAGTGCTTTAAGTCAAGAGTGCTAAGTAGAACCAACCAGGGAATGAAAGCACGGAGAACTGCTCTGGGCTGCCTCCTCTGACAGACTCAAAATCAGTGCTCTGTCATCCAGAGTCATCCAGACCCTATGGCAGAGGATTGCCAGTGCCTGTATTCAGAATCTTGCCTTCTGCTAATGCTGGAATCCCTCAAGCAAATCTTCTTTTTAAAAGCAGCACTGGTTGTTTATTTCGGTCTACAGGTTACAAATACTGAGTTTGATAGATGATGACAGATGATGCTGCCTTCAAACTCTTTATATTTAAACCAGGAATACTGGCAGGTAGTAAACTCTACCCCCTATGAAACGTAAAGGAACTTCAATCACCTCAAGACCATTTCAATATACTTTTGTACAGTTTTTCCAGGTCAGTGTTGCCTGGACCCAGAAAGCAATGTGAGAAAACTACTTTTTTTATTCATAAACAATAAGTACTCTTTCAACCGTTAGCTATGATCACCAAGTAGAACAATGGAATTCTAAAACTATATACAAAGTTAGGGACAGCTACTCTGCATTCTTCAGAGTATGTTAAATGTTATGCCAGAAAAATACTCTTTCCAGTTCTGAAATAAATTTGTACTACAGCATAGCTAGAAAAGAAATATCAAACTGGTGCATTTTCACTTGCCCTAGACACTATGAAAGATCCAAACATATTTACTAAATGATAAAATTAAACTTAATTGTTACATAACAAAAGAAGCAGTTCTGAGACTCAATTTTTCACTTTGCCTGAAGCAATATAAGTCCATCTTGGATGGCAGTATAAAACTGAGAGCCAGGTTCAATTGTGTTCCACAGATGCTAGGGTCTGGGGGCAGAAGAGTGGTTGCTTCATGCTGAAAACAAAGACAGACTGTCAACACAGCTAATATGCAACACACAAACAAATTTGGGAAGTTATCTATGCTATATTTGACCTGGTTAGAATTGGAAGGGACTCAATATTTTGAGAGTGGCCCCTAGCCAATTCCTTATGCAGTGAGCGATCCATCTATCAAATCCATCTCTCCAATTTAGAGACCAGGCATGTTGTGCGGGACAATTTTAAATGCTTTGCACAAGTTCAGGTATAAGATTTCAGTTGCTCTTCCCTTAGCTACCAGTGTTGTAACCCTGTTGTAGAAAGCCACGAAATTTCTCAGACGCTGTTTGCCTTTAGTGAAGCCGTGCTGGCTGTCACTGATCACCTCCTTATATTCCACGTGCCTTAGCAGAGTTTTCAGGAAGATCTGCTCCATAATCTTGTCAGGCACGAAGGCAAGACTGTCCAGTCTGTAGCAACCTGGGTCTTCATTCTTGCTCTTTTTTAAAAATTGGGGGGATTATGTTTCCCCTTTTCTAGTTGGTGGGAACTGCATTGGACTGCTATGGCTTCTCAAATATGATGGGTAGTGGCTTGGCAACTTCATCCACCAGTTCCCTCAGGACCCGCGAATGAATGTCATCAGGTCTCATGGACCTGTAAATCTTCAAGTTTGACCCTGACCACCTTCTACAGTGGGTCGTACCTCATTCTCCCACTTCCTAGATTTGCTTTGCACAACTTGTGCAGTGTGCCTGGAGCTTTTGCTAATGAAGACTGGCAAAAAATCCAGTGAGTACCTCAGCCTCCTCCATATCCCAAGTAACCAGGTCTCCTGGTTCCTTCCAGAGAGGCCACACATTTTTTCTCATCTTCCTTGTGTTACTGGTATAATGTAGAAACTTTCCTTGTTGCCCTGGACATCCTGACCAATGACAACTTGCCCAAAGCTGCATCTTTTTCTTGGATTAGTGAATCATCTGGATGCCTATCTTTGTATACACACTCGATTTTCAGATATGATAGAACATAATTCTTAAGCTGTACAGATAACCCTCTGAAATAAACCACACAAAGTCCATCTCGACACAGAAAATTATGGCTTTAAAAGTTTAGGCTGTGAGACAAAAAGTAGATGCTTTGTCTGCCAACTTTATCACTAACTTGAAAATGCTACGTTTGACTGTGCTTGGCAAGTTCTATCTAATATACAACATGCAAGCTAAGGATCATAGGAACTGAAGTACAAAGGGCTTGTGCTATTCCTTTCTTTGCCTGTTTTGCAGGGGGAGAAGTACAGAACTTATAAGTACTTCAATGTTTGCATAGAGCTGTGGAGAAATGGAGACATGCAGGATCTCTCCAAGAGCTAACAATCTCTTTAATTGCTACTTTTAATAATTTCCTTCTAAATTAAAAAAAAAAAAAAAAGTTCATTATTAAATGATCTGTATTATTAATTATGAAATAACTTAGTCATAGTAAAATTTTCAAAAGATTACCTGCTACTCTGCAAGCTGAAGAATAAAACCAAGACCTGGTAACTATAAAAACAAAGTGAAAGTGGAAGAAGATGCAGATGAGTACTTTATAAGAAAATCACATAATGTTGATCCTTCAGAAAGACTAAAACTAGAACCTCCAAAAGTGCAACTATTGTTCTTTGTCAGCATTCTCTCCTTGGCAAACTAAGGTAGGCTGGTTTATCATGCTGGCTGAATGAATACATCCTCAAATCTTTTAATTAAAAAATAGCAGTAATGAACACTACTCCTGAGCCAAAAACCTGTCTTCTCTCAATAGCCACCAAACTTACCCACTTGAACGCTTTAATTTATTAATAACATCTTCAGATTAACTTCTTTTTGCTTTATTTGTATGCTCTATTTTAGCTAATTTCCAGAAAAGAGTAGATTTGCTCTTAATTTTCTAATTGCTTGCTCTTTCTGTTTACTCAGTTTAGTACAATGTATTCAGAACTGATTTATTTAATTTTCATCAAATGAGAACAGATGAAATAAGGACAAAGATAATTTGAAAGCTTTGGTCCTGCTTGCAGGTTAAATCTTGTATCATTAAAAGGACTACTTTGTATGCCATTAAATGTAAGAGCAATAATTATACTAAATAAAGTTAGCTATTTCACTCTTCTGACAGGAGAGTGTCCTTAAAAATTTTATAATAATAAATGACAATTTATAGAATTAAAACTGATTTGTGAAAATAAATTAAGTCACATATACATGATGTAATTTGCTTCAATTATATATGCTACATTGTGTACTGTTTGTTCCCAGTGAGCAGCCTCTTCTGAAAATCAAGCCAGTGGTCCAGCATTCCTTGGGAAACAATGCAATTAAACATGTGCCAGGTTTTGATCCCAGGATAGAATTAATTCTCTTCTGTTCTTACTCCATTGACATCCACAAAATTGTCCTCGGAGGGAATAATATTAAAAGACAAATTTCAATATGTCAATGATTTTCAGATTTTAGATCAAAAGACAACACAGTCACCATTAATTAAAATTATTAGAGCAGTCAATGCATTAATAGGTCTTAATCTTCTAATTCTATTAATTAATCCTTACATTTCTTCAATTGGTTCTATATTGTCAATTGTTATATTTTAATAAAGGCTGAAAAAATATCTCAAGATTAAAACCAAGGACGGTTCGTGGGTTGGGACCTGGTTTTGTTACATATTTACATCTTTCTTGATGGAAAGAATTTTTATATTAAATTAGCATTGTGTGCCATCCTTGTCATACTTAGTTTTGGTAAGTGTTGGGAGAAATCCAGAAGCAGTAGAATTTTCTGAAAATGTTCTAACAGAGATAGCTTATTCCTCTCCAGGAATAATTAATGTAAACATTATTTTCAATGGCTAAATTCGTATTTACACTAGCAAATAACATGTCCTACTCATAGCAGCAGATACATAAAGCAGTTTGTATTGAGGATGGAATGATCTTATGTAACTTTCAGGGAAGAAGGGATAATATTAAAAAAAATCTAGTCTTGTCCAGCAAACCATTCTGGATTTGAATTCATTTGGTAAATTCCTGGATAGAATTTCTTGGGTTTGTTTCATTGAAAAGAAATCCAGGTCCTGCTCCACAAATCCGTTCCATGATACGGACCAAAGCAACGTAATAAGGAGCAACTGAGAAATTATCTTAGAAAATGCCAATCCAAACTACTAGTGTAAACATACCAAAAAGAGCTCATCTATAGCTCTGTAATACGTATCTTCTGTAAATGTAACATCCCCTACACTTTTCAGTCAGGGACCAGACTGGATGATTGTGTGTTTCAGTAAAACACAGAGGAAAAAGTAATCTCTGTTATTCTGGTGAAATACGTACCAAAAAGAAATGTATCAGAAGCAAATTACTAAGTAGAGTGAGTGATAATATTACACCAAAGGGCCACTTTTAAAATACAGCAGTAAAGCTCCAGTAAGTGTGCAGAACTCAATAATGTCTGCATTTGAGAGTGTGGGTTTACCTACAGATGTATCTGACAGAAACGTAAACCTGAATGTACACAAAATGTCTACATTGTCACCTGTCACTTGTCATATAGGTGATAACAAAATCCACAATAAGGCACAAGGTTCTTTGCTAGTGTTTTTGTACATGTTCACAGCCTGTTCTGAAACACCAGCTTATAGAATTTTTAGGAAGACAATCTAACCAGACATTTGCAAGAGTTCAAATTTTGGTAGACTTAGCCTTCAGAAATTTTTTTTGATCCTTTGAATTCAGGACGTAGTATGGAACTCCATTAAGTAAACTCCTCATTTCCATTAAGCTAAAGCTAAAACTTTTCCTGGATAACATTTTTACATGGTAGAGAGAAGAGGTATGACAGTGAAGTTCATAATCCAGGTAAACTTCATAGCAAGAATTTTACTCAATTATATTCATCTGCTCTTCATCATGCTTTTGCATAAAAGAATTTAAATCAACACTCATCCTGCATCTGGATAGAGAAATGATTACCTCCATTGCATTCTACAAATGAAAGGGGACTTGGTACAAAGAGAGCTACAGGCTACAGGCTGATAGGAATGACACACTAAATGATGTGCCAAGCTGATTAAATAAATCCTTCTTCAAATAGAACTAGTTATACAAAAAAAAGCGACAGATGTATATTTTCTGCTGGGATTTATACAACCATCTGGCCTTGTAATTTCCAGATGGAACTTTCGCATTAAGTTCTTACACTGAGATTCTAAGTTATTTGAAAGATCTGTGTTTTCCTTTTTTTCAAGTATCTGTGGGATAGATGAAGTGCTTACAGTTGTTGCTGACTAAGGAAAATTGAATTTTTGCAGAGTATGAGATCTATTCCATTGCCAAATATTCCCTTAATAAATTCATTTTATTAAAAGCTGCTGCATGATTAATGAAAATAGTATCTTCAAAGACATTTTCAGAAAGTCAGAATTCCACAGCTCATAGAAAACTTTAATGAGACAATTAAGACATAAAACTGTTTTCAGTCTTGCATTTGAATTTAGTTGCTATATTTAACTTTATGCCATAAGGCAGTCTCTCAAACTTGTCTTTTTACTGTTTCAGAACAACATGTTGGCAAATAGTATTGTAAACAGGGCAAGGACAAATATAACAGGACTAAGGACACTGAAAATTCAAGTTAGGGATAACAGAAGTACAAATGGAGATAGATAACACAGAGAGGCAACATAATATGGCAAAACAGGCCAAATAACAGGCAAAATAATATGTAGATATATTAATAAAAGAATAGCTAAAATCTCTGGGAATCACATGCAGTCTAAACTCAAATACTTCACAGAAGCGATTATAGATGAACAATCATATGAACATGTGCAAATGTGACATCACGTGACATCATGGAAATGACATAATGTAAATCTCTGAGAAATTCACAGACAAATATTATTACTTGTACAAAACCCTTACAGCAAGACATCAGGGAGGGGCAGAGTTTCTGAAACGTTTTCTATGATTTCCGCCCAAGGAAGTTTGCACACACAAGTTAATTTTAGATGAGGTCTTAGATCTATAAGTTTCACAGTTACTAAATCTCAGAGTAAGGGATCTGTTTGTTATGGTGCAGGCAGAAAGAGCTCTCACATAGAGACAAGAGACATACATAAGAGACGTACATCACTTTTCTTCTTTCCTCCTACTTTTGTATAATCCCAGATGGTCCTTTTGAATATATTTTAATGTAAGTGTAAACATCTCCTTCCATCATCTAACTAGCACAAAAGTTGTCTCTTTGACTCAAAAATACTCCAGTTTTCTACCTTAAACTTTTACCACCCTCCAAGCTCCCTCTGGGAGGCTTTTCTCACGTGTCTTACTTCAAATATTCCAGCTTCTCTCACTGGTTGATATGGTGTCCCAACAGGAATGAAGATGTCTTTCAAATTTATACTCACATCAAGGTGAGTTTTTTCACATTCTAAACCACCTAGAGAAAAATCTAGTAGATCTTTGTAACCTACTTCTTATGAAGTAGAAAATAAACCTTGACCCTCATGTAACACTGACTGTTTACAGGTTTCTTAGGCTACACAATGGTGTGCAATAAATCCCATGAAATAAGGTGCACAGCAGTTTATTTATTAGGATCAAGGGGGATCATGTAAATGGAGCTGAACTATCTCAGGCTCCTACACCACATACAAGCAATGTGGGTATTTTATATTTTCTCAGTATAACCTGGGCCAGTCCACAACCACATCTCCCTCAGAGAAGCTCTCCCAGTTCCAGATTTATGCCTCTTTTTCCAGAGAGCTGCAATTCCTAGGCACAGCTCTACCAGTACAGAATCACTGAAATCAGGAACAGAATTATCTGTTTGAGTTTTCTGCCCCCATGTCCTGGCCCCAGTTGCTGGTTGGCTGCCTGTTCAAACCAGTGACTCTCTTATACAGGGAAGGGGAATATACAGATGTACGGAAGTCTTTGACAATATCACAACTCTTTTGTCTCCAGAAAAGGACACTGGTACTTAAGACAGTGTTCATTTGCTGAATTCCATCCTAACTTAATGAGCTGCGTAAAACTCACAGCTTCCTGCAGTTACTCTGGTTTGGAAAAGAACATGTGCTTTGCAACAAAATCTTCCCCTCTCACCTCTTTGAGCTGCAGATGATAGAAATACAACATATTTGATAGTTTCTTTTGCCTTTCAACTCATGCTTGAGCTTCAGAATTATTTATCCTTTTCTTGTTCCTCCTATAAAGCAATGTTTGGGCCACAGTTCCCTTGCAATTTGTATAAAAGTATTTACTACGCCAATTAATACGTTTACAGAGTAGCTTCATATTCAGGGTAATGACCTATAACTCAAAAGCAGCTTGACTAATTTTCTTTTTACTCGCAGAAAAGCACTATTGGGGGTTATCCTACAAAAAAAAATAATTACTAGATAACTACACAGTATTAAAACATTGAGAATCCACCTCAGGTCACATAGTTTCAAAATCTGTGGCCCTGAGGTAGCATAAAACTCATTTGTAGTCCTAAAGTATCTGCAGATGTTATACTCTTTCTAAACTGCCACCAGAGGACAAATTATTCATTCAATATTATACACACTATAATCATCACAGTTGCAAACAACAGTAATTATTAGCTCTGGTAAATGATAAGCAGTCCTCTTTAGCTGTAGTTAATGCTAAAAATAAATTTGACTAGGTGGATAGTCTGAAACTGCTAATAGGAAATAAACACTGAAAGTAAGTTCAAAGAAAGATATTTACAAGTGGAGAAACTTTAGCCACTTTCTCTGTTGGAAAAAATATGGATGTGTTTTGTCAGAGGCTTTTTGGTTTCAACATTATTGCGGAAAGTAACATAAACGTTCAACACAAGCTTTTTTTAATAGGGCACTTGACCAATAAATTGCAGCATTTTGAAACTAAAATTACTTATTCAAAACTTAGTTCACCCTCTTTTTCTATATTTCCTGTCACATTCTGTTAAGATGTGTTAAATAACAATTCTAGCGTATTAAAAATACTTAGTTTGGAATTGGACATTCCAACTACTACTACTACTACTGTCCCAGAGTAATGCAGATCATTGCAGCAGTCTTGCCCAATTTTTAAACGCATCTTTGGAAGGCTGCTGTAGCTGACGTTCCTGAGGACAGTTTGCTTTTAAGAGGACATTAGGCTGGACTTGCTTGATGTTGTCACCGTTACCACAGGGCACATAAGCCAAAGACTGTAAATTGTGGGGTAGGATTTTTATACAAAAATCTAGTTAGCAGTCAACACATAAATAAATATAAAAAATTATTAATAGATATTGCCTGAATATTACATGTTATGTTGAACACTGATAATGAGGCAAAAGACAGAAACAGTCAGGGAATGCTAATATGGGAGAGGGTATTATTTGTTTTTATGTTAAATATTTTCAATTACTTTCATTTATTTGGCAAATTTAATTCTCAGATTGTATGACATTCCACAGTTGTTTTGGATATGATTTTATCTTACCTTCTGCTGAAACACATTTTCAAAATCCAGTCATCACATCTTATTTTTCATTAAATTAGTTTTAAATAGAACATTACTACTATAGTTTATTTTTTAGTAATTAAAACTATCAGAAGACAAAAATTCTAGAAATTTGCTGAAAGAACACATTTGCTGAAAGTTTATTCTCTATCTTACACTATATCATACCTTCTCTCTATCAGCATTTTTTTTTATATTTTCAGCTGATTCATCCAATGAAGAGGTGCTAAATTCTTTCCCTTTGAAATCATAAGATGAAAAAGGTTGATAAATGACAACAGTTTAAGTCAAATTTTAGTCCCGTGTTAAGACTACCTGTCAGTGCTGTACTGTCCTGTTCTACTCTTTCTAAGCTTTGGTTGGTACACCAGTAAAACATAAACCCCAACAATATTTTTAATTCACATTTAGATAACTCTGACAATTCAGAAAGTAACAATTGAGTATAAGGAGTATTGCAGGAAATAATTTAAACTGTTTAAAATTATGACTTTCCCCATTTATCTCTCAATCTAGTTTTAAAATTCCTTCACCACAGCCATAATTGAATCATGAAAGTCTTTAGACACTTGGCTAAATCTGCATTATAAACTACAAGTAACATAAAATTAACATCCCTTAGACAAAATTACTGTATCATAAACTCAATTGCTGGTCTGCATCTTTGAGATGCTAAAACTTACAGAAAGACACAATAAAACTGGTCCCACTCTTGTACCAGCAGTTACATCTTCAACCATAAGTATAAGCCATAAACTGATGCTCAGAGATGTACCATGTAGTCTACAAAAATACATGTGAAATATGTGTCCTGGTAGAAACTTGACAGATATTTTTGAAATTTATTTTCTAATTTTCTTGAATCAAAAACATTTTAATGGGAACAATTTCATGGATAAACAATCTTTAGATATAAAACTGCAGCACTGGTTCATGAACAAATATATTTTTCATGTCTTACGACCTTTGGACATCTTCCTGATGTTCTCATAGTAGTATTACAGATGAATGCTAATATCTTCAGAAAGCAGCCACGGAAATATAGGAGATCTACACAGGAAAAATATTAGGGATTGAATAGATATATCTCATGTCCAGCACTAGGTTCCTCTTTAAACAGCTAATACAATAAATAGGTTAATATTTGCTTTAAAAAAACTATAGTGTTATTAAGGAAAATTTTCATTTCATAACATTAAATATATTGCTTGACCAGTAACCAGTTGTCTTCAAACTCAAGTAATATTCCCGTTCTTATGAAAAAAACCCAACAAAACAGCAACAAAAAACAGTGAGGAGTGAGATAAAAAAACTAGAAAAACATAGTAATTCCCAAACCAAATTTTCACATGTACTTAATGGGTATTTGCAGCTTACTAGTTATTAGAACTTGTGCCCTTCAAAATCTTCATCTGAACTGGGAAAACATATTATGAAGAAACAACTTTTAACAGATAAAAATATTAAGGTACAATTAGATTATCTTACATTCAGCGACTATGATTCACTTCATACAGCCCTGAAAACAATTCAGCTTGAGCCTGTCCTCCCAAAGGTGCTTTTCTGTATGCTCCAGTAAGTCCTTCAGCTCAATGAAGACCTCTCAAAACTTCAGTTTTATTGTCATTATGAAACCAGTTCTCGTAGGCATTGTAACCTTCTAAGCATGATATAGCCCATGCTAAAGGCCCACAGTCTTGTTGAGAGCATAATACTTTTATGAGCAATGTTATTTACTGTTTCAAGGTCTTCCACAGCTACAAACAGGACCCAAAATCAACATTAGACAGCCTGGCTCCTTAACAAAGGAATGCATGTTATTTAAAAGACTGGAAAAAAATAGGATATCACACTCTGAAGTTAAATCTTTTTGCTTATAAATGATTATACGTTAAAGAAACTCCTCATGCATTTTTTAATGGTATATAGCTTTTTTTGCAAGATTGTGATATACTCAATTGGAGAAAGTTATATGAACTGAAGAAAGCAAGAAGCAACAGCAAAATGAAGGTCAGGCTTCAAAACTCTCCTATACATGGTAGAATCCACTTTGTCTGCTCATTTTAGTGCTTGTCTGCTCAAAAACCTGAGAAATTTACA
>VZRU01008879.1:411981-430755 GCA_013398155.1 Pedionomus torquatus
GAGACCTTATAGCAGCCTCCCAGGATCTGAAGGGAGACTACAGGAGAGCAGGAGAGGGACTCTTTGTCAAGAAGTGTAGTGATAGGATAAGGGGTAATGGTTTTAAACTGGAAGAGGGGACATTTAGATTGGATATTAGGAAAAAATTCTTTCCTGTGAGGGTGGTGAGGCACTGGAACAGGTTGCCCAGAGAAGTTGTGTCTGCCCCATCCCTGGAAGTATATAAGGCCAGACTGAATGGGGCTTGGAGCAACTTGCTCTACTGAGAGGTGTCCCCGCCCATGGCAGGGGGCTTGGAACTAGATGATTTTTAAGGTCCTTTCAAACTCTAACCATTCTATGATTTTATGTTTTCAAAATTTATACTGCATCCAAATTATCTCAAATAAGAAATGCTAAATGTTGTTGCAGTTTCACTTGGAGGAGGGCTGTGCGTTGAGATCTCTTGGGCTGATCTACTATTTCTATGACGACAAGATTGTATTTAGAGTTTCAGCTTTGATGGAAGCCTTTTCCTCCCTTTTAACGGAGTTGTTTAACTTCTAAAACCAATTTCAGTTTCATATCTTTCAAGGTGTCTAGAGGATGGATGATAGGTTTGATTGTTTTGACAGGAACAGTAAGTTAATCTTGGCTTGTACACTCCTAAAAGTGTCAGTTTTCCCCAAATACTATTAGCAGTCCCTACAATGCATACTAAGGTGAATGAGCAGTTTAACAAACTGCTCTGTCTCACATGAAAGTTCTTGGAAAGGCTGCAGGCAACTTTACTTTTCTGGATGATCAAGCTTTAGTGAATTTGTTAATTCACAGAAATATCTACTCTCACAAATGTACCCTAGGAAAAATTTACATGACAGCCTTCTTAATGCACCATTTCATAATTGCGTGGAACTTCATAAAATTACATTTTGCTTTCATTTTCTTCAACAAGTTTTCTGAACAAAAGAAATGGTACCTATTTTTGTGACAAGCTGAGTTTTAAACCTTAAATTACTTTTTTAATCTTTTACTTGCTACAGCAAGCTCCTTTCAGCTGTTTTTATTCTGAAATAGGGGTCTTCACTTTTTAGTACAGTAGATCTCAACTATGCATTTGGATTGCCTTTAAATAATTATTTTTATTATACAGTCCAAACACTTTGCTTTCATCACTAACAAGAGACACTTCAAAGCTAATACTAAAACTGACATTAAGGAGGAATGGAGAAAGAAACTAGACAGTCAAGAGGAGACTATATCAAATACAGGACCAATACATAAAATAATGCATACTAATTTGCAGTAGGATGAAAAGTATGTTATTGTCTTTTAATGAAATATACTAATAACTTTTCTAATTTATTCAATTTATTTCTTTTAAAAACATGTTTTAAGTTAAGATTGTTATGTGTGTATTTTGAAGGAGATAAACCAAAAGAGAAAAACAAATGAAATAGAAAACCTAGAGAGTCACAGAAAGAAATACAAGAGATTATTCACAGCAAGAAAAAAATGTGTAAGCAGAACAGTTAAAGAAAGAAAGCAAATAAAATTTGTAAATGTCAGACAGAAAGAAGAATAGAAACAGATTAAGAGGATGAGTAAAGAAGAGGAAGAAGGGATTCATTTGGAATTAAGTAAATCTTTTGTAGCTCGTTTGACAAAAAAAAATGAAAAAAAAAAATTCCTAAATAAATTCATGGACACGAAAAAGAATTTTGTATGACTCATATTTTATAGGAAGTTTCCATCAGTACAATTATAAAACCAAAAGTCTCATTCAACCAATGGAGAACAATATTGATCAGCAGTTTATTAAACTTAAAAGCAACTGTTGAAAATATATGAATTCTTCCTATTATTTAGACTGGGGTTATAAACTTCATAATTGCCCATCAGTTTCAAGCCACACTCATCAAATGCCTTGGGTAGCCTGAATATGACAAGGTGCATCCCAGCAGAGACAATCTCTCTGACATCCCTATCGACATCGTCTCCCTCCCAGCAGGTGGTCAAAGGAGCAATGATGTGGTGGTGATGTGGCTGTGGCGTGGCCACCCAATGGGGGACATGCCACTAGGTTAAGCTTTGTCAAAACTAAACAACAATTGCATTTCTTGAAAAAAAAAATCAACCTTTTTCAATTTGTTGTAGTATTATATTAAAATTTATTTTAAAAGAATCAAAAGGTCTATAATAATTTGTTTACCAGTTGACATAATGTGACCTATTAGTTCAAGGATTCTGGACATTTCCAAGCAGGGCAGATACTAGGATAGCAGTAATAAATGTGTGCAAACATTTTTTGTGGGTAGATTGCCTGTAATTTTCCATAGCGTTTTGCAGGTAATGGCCATTTCTGGATCAACAATAAGGCTTTTAAACAAAAGAAAATGGCTTTGTCTGGTTATAAATTTAGATTTTTATCTTTATTTGCCAGTGCACTGTAGGCAGTTACTGAATTTCCCATTCAGTGGATTTATACCACAGAAGTCAACCCATGCCACTAATCATAGAATCATAGAATGGTTAGAGTTGGAAGGGACCTTAAAGATCATCAAGTTCCAAGCCCCCTGCCATGGGCAGGGACACCTCTCAGTAGAGCAAGTTGCTCCAAGTCCCATCCAGTCTGGCCATAAATACTTCCAGGGATGGGGCAGACACAGCTTCTCTGGGCAACCTGTTCCAGTGCCTCACCACCCTCACAGGAAAGAATTTATTCCTAATATCCAATCTAAATCTCCCCTCTTCCAGTTTAAAAACATTACTCCTTGTCCTATCACTCCACTTCCTGACAAAGAGTCCCTCTCCTGCTCTCCTGTAGGCTCCCTTCAGATACTGGAAGGCTGCTATAAGGTCTCCCCAGATCCTTCTCTTCTCCAGGCTGAACAGCCCCAGCTCTCTCAGCCTGTCCTCATAGGAGAGGTGCTCCATCCCTCTGCATTCTCAATATTGCTTCTGGATAATTGTGGGCTGCCACTCTATTCAGGAATACATAGGATCGGCTGAAATTAGAGATGGGCTTATAAATTAACTTCCTAAAATCATATTCAACAAAGCAGGTTTTCCACCTTGTTTTCAAATTGTTACTCCTCATGATGATCCCAGAGCAACAAATTCAAAATTCATGCTCTTTGTTCTCTTGAGATAGTTTGTGGCAGTGCTCTTGCTCATAATGACCTCGTTGGGTAAAATGTAAACATGCTTTTAGATCTTAAAATTATAAATCTGTCTGCACTATATGCAAAACAACTCTTGAATTTTTCTTTACAGAATATTTAATTCAGTGGAATAGAATTAATACAGAATAAAAAGCAATGCTCACAAACCCCCTTCAATGATTAGCATGATTGCTATTTTCATCCTCATCACCAGAAGTCAGTTTACAAAATGTAATCTTTAAACTTTTTAAGAATATGTTGCTGGACTTCTTTACAGCTTGTTTTCTGGACAAACCTGATTTCTTTTGTTTAAAACTTGGAAATAATATTGTATATATTTTATTGCTTGACTTCATGAATGGCTGAAGACTGCCATTTCATTAAAGAACAAACCTAATTTTCGGTGCCTCTAAGCTAACATGCAGCAACAGCATGGACCAGTTGAGCTTTTCATGCTAAAATTACATAAGAGTATAATACGTATAATTTTCCAGGTTTTGCCAGGGAAACTAAAAACCACAATTTTACACACAAAAAAACCCCACAGAAATCAACCAAAGTGAAAAATCCCTATAGAAATGTTCCTGACATTGTCAAGTCTTATTACAATTATACTGTATTAAGAAAATATCTAGCAAAACCAGAGTATTGTCTCTGTTCTTCAAGAAGGAGGTCCCGTTGAAAAATGAACAAACTTTCTTTCTTTATGGATATCCTTTATGCTTTATCGTTCATGATATAAAACCACGGGATTTGAATTTTCTGGAGATTGGCTCATCATGAGGCCACACAAAGAAGCAGTATGGGAAATGACTGGGAAAGTAAGAAATACTAAAAATATTACTCCTGGCTTTGCTTGGATCAAGATATTGAAATTTAGTAAATCCAACAAACCAAGCAACTGAACAAAAACCCCAAAAAAATCCACCCACAAAAAAAAACAAAAAAATACACAAACATGAAAAGAAACCCTCCAAGTCTGAACTGTTGTAACTCACTTCTGACTTCTCAAAGGAAAAAATAGGTTTTTGACAATCATATTAAAGTATCACTTTTGCAGTTCAAAATAGAGGCAAGAAGTAAGCAGAATAAAACTGAACTGTTTCTGTGAGCAAAGATAAAACAAATTCTTACTGTGGAAACAAATTTCTTCTTATGGAGTTAATTACACTGTCAAACCTGCTGGATGACATAAAGAATGAATGATTCAACATAGTTATCACTTTCTGGTACATCTTGTGCTACTGCAAAAACAATTTCACAGTTCAAACAATTTCTCACTTTAAAAATTTTGTATTTTGTGTGACATAAACAGCACTTCTACACTCTCAAAGAGCAGTGAGTCTAAGAAAAAGGAAACCTCAAAAACTCCTATTGATTGTTAGAGAATGAGCCTTTCAAATAACAAACTAAGAAGAATTCTCATGGGGATGGTAGAATAAGAGTCTTTTTAATCTTATGTATAACTAATTCGGAGGATTTTTATCCATGATTGTTGGCAGCATTATTGCTGTTTAATGATGTTCCTGAAACAAATCCCCCTTCATCTTCTTGGAGAACTTGTAGCTGTATTGTATACAGCTCTAGAACTTCAGTGCTATATCATAAACAGCAATTTGGATATCCACTAAGGGAATCAATTCAAGGCTTCCGCATAAGTATCCCACAAAAGACAAAATACTCCAGAAGGCTTTTTTTTTTTTTTTTGAGAAAGCAGTGCATTTAATATTAAGCAGATGTAAACTGATAAAAGTCCACATTGCTGGGACTGAAGAAACTGTGCTTAAGGGACAGAAAAGTTGACTTCTGAAAATGGGACATCTGGGTTTACAGAAATGAAGCAGTTCTCTAATATTTTTAGAGTCCTTAGGAGAGATTCAACACCAGAAAGATCAAAAAAATAAACACTTAGAATTTGTCAAAATACATCTTCTACCTCCCAGTTTCTTTTTGCTATCTATCAATATCCAAGGACTATAGCTGTGGTAAAAAAAAATGAAATAGTAAGAAAAGATCTTAATTTGTGTGTTTGATTGTTTGTTTGTTTGGAGTTTTTTGAGGGGGACATATACAGATGGTATCACGCTCTTTTGTGAGCATTATGAAAAATGCAGGTATAGTGACAACATAAGCAACTAAAACCTGAGTGGTCCTGCCGTATCTTTATCTCTCTGAAACTCAAAAAATTACAAGAATCTCTGTAGGAGTCAAACTGAAGACTCATTCTACACAGTGCTTTGTTTCCAATGATGGGTAATAGATCTTGTCTGGAACAAAGAAAATGTAAAGGTTTACTACCCCAGAATATGATGCCAAGCTCCTCTAATTTGCCGCGCAGGGACTTCCTGACAGAGATTTATATGTCATAGCCTGATTTGATTTCTCTGCCATGAACAGATCGAAGTGCTCTGTGATGCTTGGAAAATTTTGAGCTCTTATTCATCCTGTTGCAAGAAGTTCTACAGCTTAACTTCAGCCTAGCTTATTTAGATATTACTTACACAGGAGTCCTTCCAAATTCAGCCATCTTTCAGAAAGCAGTCAGCTTTCTGAAATTCATCTTGGTTATCTTCATTGCCCTGAATAATTTAATATCTTCAACAAATTTTGACAACTTACTATTCACGCTTTTCGAGATCATTTACATGTATGTTAAACAGCACAAGTGACAGTCCCTCTGCTGGTGACTTTTTTCCACTGTGAATGCAGAAAAATTATTCCTGTTCTCTGCTCTTTCCTTTCTTCTTCTTTTTTTTTTTTTTTTTCTTTATTTTGTTATTCTTTTTTAAATCTGAGTGTGTTCTGTTTTACCTGCTGAAGTAGTTTCCCTGAGAAACCTTGAAGGGGAAACCTTCTTTAATGTCTTTTGGAAACTGCAGCAGCCTACACTGAGATATACCTATGTCTTACAAACATGAAAATACCTCTCTCATACACGTCTGTATACCATGCAGACTCCTCACAACGTTAAATGAAATGTTGCTCTGAAGAAGTCCAAGCTTCAGAGCTTGTCTAGTCCAAGTCCCAACTATATCATGTAAGGCCACTAGGATTGCTTAAAAAACCTAATTATCAAATAAAACATGGAAATGTTCAGAGGATTAATATTTTTCCTGAATTAAATTATGCTCTCTCAGGCCCTTAATATTATAATATACATTAGTGGGGAAGGGGTACGAGATATAAATTTGCAACACACTTGAGACGCACTCATATCTTCCCATTTGTGATTGTAAGGTTGCCACCATAGTTTCTAAAGGAACTTGCTGCTTTTCATAACTGAAATACCAGTCCACGTATAAAACCAGACAAAAATGAAGTACATTTTAACAAATTCTTTCTATTCTTTCATTAAAAATATTTCTGAAAAAAAAAATCATGCTAAACCATTCCCCCTCCTATGCTGCAAGACTTGCAAGCACTTCTCAGATTGTGTAGAAGGGCGGGCAAGAGGAGGGCTAGGCTGACTTTGGTGGTAAAGTGAAGCAGTGTGTGTATCACTCACGCCCATTCTCCCTGGTATGTTAATTCCTATGTGTCTATGCTTTATATGCACATTGCAATTGCAATCCTGATTGTTCACCTGTAAGCGATGACAGTCCATCTACTCTCCAAGGAATACTGGTGTTCTTACCAACTTCTACAGAAGTGAATAATCTTGACACTTGAGTTTATTGTGAACATTACATGCAAGCAGGGATGCAAAATTAAATTAAACAGAAGACTGAGGGGGAATCTGATCAATGCCTAAAAATACTTAATGGGTGGATGTCAAGAGGAGGGGACCAGTCTTCTTTCAGTGGTGTCCAGTGATAGAACAAGAGGTAATAAGCACAAGTTTGAACATAAGAAGTTCCATCAGACATGATGGCATGATAGCAGATGACAGGATGGCAGAGCCCTGGAACAGGCTGCCCAGAGAGGTGGCGGAGTCTCCATCTCTGGAGACATTCATAACTCACCTGGGCATGCTCCAGTGCAACCTGCTGTAGGTGACCCTGCTTTGGCAGCAGAGGTTGGACTAGATGATCTCCAGAGGTCTCTTCCAACCCCATATCATTCTGGATAGCAATCTTTGTGTGAATGTCATCTCTTAGCATGTTAGGGTACCCTTGTCTAAATACTGATCATCTTTGCTGTGGACCAAACCAAATAATCCAGAGCAGCTCATGAACTAATGTAAGTTGTAACAGCAATGACGATTTCAAAAGATATGCCAGAAAAATTGACAGCAGCCTAGTGCAATTATTGGAATGATCAAATGACCAAGCCACTCTGCAATAAGAAAGAGGAAAATTAGAGAAGTAAAACGTTTTATGGGGGCGTCTTTCCAGTCACATTGCTACCTGTTCTATTTATTGTCATCTGAGCCTTGCCTCCTCAAAATCACATAAATGCCCACTGGGGGAACAATTGAGAGCTGGCAGTGGTATACAGTTGTTTAGGACTCTTGAAGCTGACAAAACTAAAATTAAACTCTCATAAAATAGCATGATGTAAATTACACAAGACGGGGAATCTCTGCAACTACTGAAGTGAAGAAAACTTTGGATTACCTTCTGTAAATCTGATTTTTATACTCTTAATGCATTTATTTTATCTATCAAGGAGGATGGTTGATTGTCTCATCATCCAAAAGCAATTTTATTTCGATTTTCAAATCAAATTTGTCCTTTAAGCATATAACCTCTAACTTCTTGCCCTAATGTTGCCAGAAACCTGATCATTTCCTCTCTTCCAAAATGACTATAGCTTAAAATATTCACATCCCATGATAATTATTCCATTTCAGAAATTTGCGAGTCCCTTATCTCAGAAGAAATGAGAATAAAATTTCTATTGGTGCATTAAATGGATCAAAAGCTTTATTACTTCAGTAAAATGATCCCACTTGGCTTAAATATGAAAATGACCACACTTCTGAATAAGTAAGCCTTAAGCTCTCCTAAACATAAATCCTATACAACAACAGTTTTGCAAATGTTTCACAGCAGCTGGAGCCCCCCTTTATAGATTTCAGTGTATCAGTGGGTTGTTCCTCTTGCCAGTTGTAAAAAATTATCATGTGTGATCACGGTAAACATAGTTTTGTGGAAATATAGCAAGAGAAAATGTGAGAAATGTGTATGTATAAACAACCCAAACTATTTCAAATATCTCTGACACTTTCACAAGTTTAAAAGCAGAACTTAAACCAAAGATCCAGACCAGTTTACCTACCAGTAAAAGGTATGACTGGAACAGATGACCTCCACAGTTTCATTGCAGTCTAAAGGGTTGTAAGTTTCTAAAAAAAAGAAAAAAAAATGAAAATATTCAGTCCTTAGTCAAACTCTATGCGGTTTATATCAGTGTTCGGGCATGGGACGTAGGAGAGAAAATCTGTAATCAAGACAGAGAAAGAGTTTATCTCTGTGATAGATGGAACCAGATTTTAGAAAAGAACACGTTTGGAAGAAGTGCTAATCTATATATTTCTTCACGTGACTGAGGATTTTGGGTACCT
The DNA here is from genome assembly GCA_013398155.1 of Pedionomus torquatus. Lineage (NCBI taxonomy): Eukaryota > Metazoa > Chordata > Aves > Charadriiformes > Pedionomidae > Pedionomus > Pedionomus torquatus. The sequence continues at coordinate 420,631 of VZRU01008879.1, forward strand.
TCCTGGTACTTTGTTCTGAGGTAAATGCCCTCTCTTGTTTCTTCTGCAATCCAGCTGTCTACAAAATAAATCCAGGTTACTAAAAAGCTCACAATAAAGTAAAATAATAATAATAATTTAAAAATCCAGTTGAAGGATAAGAAGGTTTTCTGTTGGCTTTGGGTTGCGCATTCAGCTGTGAGATCACACTCACATTCCCCAAGATGCTGGTAGGTTGGCTCATAGTGGTTGTGATCCTGCTGGGCACCATGGGGGAGGGCCTGTGTAAGCTTCCAGTACACAACACAACTCTGTCCCCTTTGCGTGGAAATCAGCTACTTACAGCATAGTAAAGGACTGAGAAATAAATATGATACACTCATAGATCATTCTGTAGTTAATAATTTGGAAGGCTATATATGAAAATGGTTTAATACATTATTTGTTTAATACAAGTTTTGCTTTTGCCACTTCTATAATATTTTATTTTGACAAATAACAGGTCAGTTTAGCTACATTACTAAGGAATATCCTTAAACCTTTTGGAGTTTTTGATTACTCTTGTTAATGCTAGGTTCAAAATGACTTGCATTCATAATTAGCTCTTACTGTCTAAAAAATCTAGTCAAATAAAGAAGAAATTGAAAGGCTATTCAGTTCAGTGAGTTGTTAAATCAGTTTTTCATCTGTAGAAAAAAACTGAACAGCTTAATTTTAGGGACTATATTGTGTAGCAAGTGATGGGTTTTTAAGCACTATATGCTGCGTGCTTCAATATTCATGATATAATGAGCTGTCACTTGATAATGCTGATGGGTTTTACTGCTGGATGACATATTGGAGAGATCAGCACCTAGGGTGAAGAAGAAGTAAAAGAATCTAGATGCAGAATCACACAGTCAAAATATTTGCTTATTTAGGGTTTTCCATCCACTTAGTGTGTTGTAGACAAAGACAAAATCATTAATAACACAGAAGAAGAAAGAAGTGCAGAGGACATTGATCATTTGCACAGTCAACCAGATGAAGTCTGTGTAGAGCTTCCAAGTTTCTTAAGTCCCAATAGCCTTCTTATTAAAATAAACTGTTCTTCAGTCATCCTGAAAACATGATGGTAATTCTATTACTGGAAATCATAAGATTCTGCATGATAAAAATGTAATCAGATCTTATAAATCCAACTCTTGTTTCTGATTTGCATGGAGATTTCAGGTAATCCTATCAGCAAGAACTGAATAAAGTTAGCTAACTTCTACAAATATATCTGAGAAATTAAATATGGAATCATTTACTAAACAAATAATTCTGGCTATATAATCATTCTGTGATTAGTTCCAGTACATAGATGTTCAACATATTGAGTTGCTTGTTAATTAGATGTTCTATTGGAAAGTAACCCCTACTCCAGGAGCTATTTTCTAATTTAAACTAAAATTATCAAGCAATTTAGCCAGGCCAAATTGAGGTACTGAACCCCTGCAATTTCTAGAGCTTTCAGTGGCAGTGCTATTCATTATTTATCTACAAACAGGTTATATATGCTTGTGTTCAACAACGGAAAACAATGTCAAAGCACTACAAGGCTGATATGATCTTATTTTATAAAGACTTCTTCAGAAGAATTCACTCTAAAAAAAATAATCATATAGAGTAGTATTGTAATAAAAAATAAGTTTTGTTCCTAAGCATTAATGCTGGTTATTATTTGTATAACAAAACCCATTAGGGTAAGCCTTAATAATATGGTAAACTTTAATAAATAACACAATATTCCAGCATAGAATAACATATAGTTCAACATAAATTAAAACTGGAAGGTAAAAAAAAAGGAGAAAATGATGGACACAGAGTAAGTGTGGTGTGAAGCACAACTGAAACGGTAATGTTCGGTTTTTTTAATATATGTATATTTGAGGTTGCTCTTCTATACAAAAGATGTCTTTTTTCTCTTTTCTTCTTCTTTGGTGCTTTGTGATGGGATGTAGGAGACAATTTGAATGGGTAAGCAAAGTCCTTCTATAAAGTAACTCAGTGAAAGAATTGCAGGCTCAGCAATATTTGTGCAGATAATGGGTAATTGATAGTGAATACAGAAATGAGAAATAAAGCATCCATAGTTTTTATAGCATTGTTTGGGTCCTGGCAACAACCTGGAGGAAAATGAGCAGAACGATATTTTACTAAGAAAAGAGAGATCTAGCTCCTTGCCAGCATATAGGAACCCCATATTTACATCAGACATGAACACAAGTGTTCCTTCTATGCAACTTTAAAAACCACAATCCACTCCCTGCATTATCTTGTCCATAATCCGATCTAATAAGCCTTCTGAAGCCAAGACTTTGATGCATGATGGAAAGGGAGAAGAATATGGAGGACACTTATAGTTCTCCAGGTGCCAGACACCAAAAGGTGCAAGTGAGTCCTCATCAAATACAATAAAGACTCTCAGTTCAAAGGGCCAATGGCTAATCCCACTTTTCTGAAAACAAAGTCCCAGAAAAATAAACTGGGAAGTAGAAGGATAAAGGCAGCACGGATGGCTACAGCTGGGATTAACAGTTTTCATATTGGAAGTTTTGAAAAACTTTTTTGGTCAAGTTTGCTAAATTTCCTGGTCTCAGCTGGGAAAGAGTTAATCTCCTTTCCAGTGATTGCTGTATATCAAATGCCAGAAATGCATGTTTTTTTCAGTTTTTGTTAAGCAATGTTTATGCTTTTCAAGGACTCTTCACCCTGCCACTGAAGATGAGAAGGAATATAGACAGAACAACGTAAAACCAAGCGGAAAATTCCATACCATAGATGTCACACTCGGTATATGAGTGGGGGTTGGCTGAGGCAGGAGGAATCCACATTCACTGCTTGAGAAGGTGCTGATTCACCGAGCAGTGAGAGCGACTTGTGTCACTATTATTGTTATTATTGCTATTACTATTGTAATTTTGTTTTTCCATTATTGTTCTATTAAACTGTCTTTATCTCAACGCATGAGCTTTTTTTTTCTCTTCCCTCTTTTCCTCAGACTTATGGGGGTGAGGTGGGGTGAGTGAGTGGCTGCATGGCGGGATAGTTGCTGGTTGGGGTTAAACCATGACATTATTACTAAAAAAGCTCATTCTGCAATAAAAAGTTTTTAAGGAGTACAAGATGAATAAGCAGACAACACAGAATGAACAACCATAGCTGAAAATAGGACAGGAAGGAGACCATCCATACCTCTCCCTTACTACATACTTTGTCCTCATAGCAACAAGCTCCCTTCCCTCCTGGCAAATAATGAAGTATAAATTACCTTATTCAATACATTTTGCCTCATCTAAATGCTAATATGAAGAAGTAAATATATACAAAAATAAGCACACATGTTTACATCCATAATTGTGAAATAAAAGCAAAAGAACTCTAAACCTACTTCTCAGTCATAATGGTGTTGGGCAAAATGAAGCTATCATGATTCATACTGATGAAAAATTAAAATTTAGTCTATAATTGTATGATTCTTTAATTCTCTGATGAAATAAAGAATGACTGAAACAGAATCTGTTTATCTTCTTTCCTGGCATGGGTATTATATATATCATAACACCTACACCTAAACTTACTACTAGTTTGGACTTTTTCCTTTTTATCGCCATGCAGTAGATGCTTATTTGGGGCTAGATGGGCTGATAATGAAATGTGTAATTATGACTTGTTTTCCCTAAATCAGAAATTTAAAACATATAGAAAATGGGAAATTACATAGGAAAGAGGGCTTTCAGGACTCAAGGCAAGTCAGACCAGGTTCAGTTCAAAACACTCCAACATATTGTCTAAAAAGGTATAGAACTGAGTACTTCTTTCAACTGACAGCTTTTATAGTCCATATTAGCTGAATTATTTTTAGAAGATATAGGCACTGTATGACTGCCATCTGTGAACCCAGATTATTCAAACATATATTTTTAAGGATTTCACCATGTCATTTTTCTGACAACATACAGCATATGCAAATTTTTTTGTCTTCAACACATCTTGGAAGATTCAGCCTAACAAATTAATGTTTACTGCCTGCACATACAGGTAACTATCAGACCTCAGTGCCTGTCTGCTAAATATGCCTTGACAAGTAAAGCACCTTACTTAATATGATTCTAAACTTTTTTAATTACTTTAGCTTTCTATTTTTTTTCCCTTATGATGATCTTTGACTGACAGAGTAATGTTGTTCCTAAAATTCAGATTTTCTTACCTCAGCACCAGTGAAATTCTTTAAAATGTTGAATCATTTTAATTTGAATTTTCTAGTATTTGGTTTCAGGAATGGTAAAGAAATCTTGTAAAACATTTTAAACCTAGGATTTCGAGGTACCTACTCACCCTATTTTCATGTTGATTCTTTCTCTGCCAATGTGCAATGGACACCACTTAGTAACCACATTCAATTGCTCTAGGAAACCGTAGTAAAGTCTTTACAAAGTTAATAGCTGCAAGATTGGATCTACTTATTTTAATGGCACCTGTTTCATATATCTGTAAACAAAAATGGGTACATTTACTACAGAAACATTCAGATAGCCTGTAAAGACTTAACTCCCTAGAGTAGTACCTATTTATAATTCTTCCCCTATAAGAGCTATCCTATAAAATGAATAGCTGTTAATTATGGTATCACAAACAAAAGACACTAATTTTGTGCCAGAGCAGTTCAGTAATGGCAATCTATCATCAAGTGTAATGAGACTTTTCCCTAAAGTCCTATGCTGTCAGTGGATGTTATGGCAGTAGATGTTCTAGATAATTAATTGGAATTACATAAAATAGGTGTAAACTGACGACTGAAAATGAAAAGCACAGACTAAAATGAAAATGGATTTATCAGCAGCAGCCCTTTCTCGTTACTACCTAGCTAGTATTCTTAGAAAACCATGTTTTAACTAGGAAAATACTGGAAATTGAAATGACCTTTAAATTAGATACAGTTTGCCATTTACAACCTGGTGATAACTTGCCTTTTTCATACCTTTATCAGTTTAGAATCCCACAAGTACTGACTCTAAAATATTTATAACATCACTTGGAAAAAGAAAAGCATTTCTACTGGCAATTCTTGTAAAAACTAGCATTATTTTTATATTTATCAGTTAAGTAAAGATTTATAGGCTGACTAAAAGCAGCCATGGCAATATCTTCCTTGCCACTCTTTGCAAAGATGCATAATGGAAATGTATTCTGATTTACAATATTAATTATACTATGACATAAAAAATAGTGTATCTGCCTCACAATTTGTTCATTTTAATGAGAAATGTTTTCCTTTTTTGTTCATCACTTATCACCCAATCTGCATTAGGGATATTTTTGTTTTTACTTCAGTCACTGAAGCAAAATAAAAGGTGCAATAGACACAAAGATGAAGCCTCTCTAAAATTGCAAAATAAACCCATATTATCCTAAAAAATGCAATCCATTTTAGAAGGAAATTAAAGCTGATTTTTACACACCAATTTGTTGATTAATGATGCAGCTAAAGAAAATTAAAAAATACAATACATAAGAAGGAAAGCATAAAGCAAATTGAAGGACAAGATGATGATGACTTCTATCATATTGCTTTAAAGCTGAGAAACTACACTTCAGATTCTAATGATGTCAGTGATACGGATCTCATATGGATCCTGGATTTAAGGTAACCTATACCATAAATCCAGGCAAAGGAGCTCAACATTTAGGTGGCAACTGCCACTGCAATCAGCTGGGCCAAACAGAAGTGACAAATGTTCTTAGGTGCCTCTCAAGATGAAGAAACAACCACTTCATGTGTATGCACACTAGTGCATGCAGCCTGTGGAACAAACTGGAGGAACTGTAGCTCGGCACCCATTCAGAAAGTTATGGTATCATAGGTATAACTGAAACATGCTGGGACAACTCACATGATGGATTGCAATGGATTGCTATAGGCTGTTTCAAAAAGACAGGGAGGGAAGAAGAGGAGGAGGGCTCACACTCTATCTTAAGGAGAACCTTGAATGTATGGAAGTCACACAGAACGTTATGAGGTCGGAAGGTACCTCTGGAGATCCTCTAGTCGAACCCCCCCCTGCCAGAGCAGGTCCACCTAGAGCAGGTTGTACAGGAACATGTCCAGGCAGGTTTTGAATGTCTCCATAGACAGAGACCTTACCACCCCTCTGTGTAGGCTGTTCCAGGGCTCTGCCACCCTCAAAGTAAAACGTGAGAAGGAACTTTTTAAATGGAACTTTTTATGTCTGAGTTAGTGCTCATAACCTCTTGTCCTGTCACTGGCAGGAGGATTCGACTAGATGATCTCCAGAGGTCGCTTCCAACTCTAACCATTTCATGACTCTGTGATTCTGTGACTAGTCACTCTCCCCACCTTAAAGAAGGATCAAAGATACTGTGCCTGAGTGTTGACGCCTGTGGTGGTATCAACCAGAACTGGAGAGTACCAGAATTTTAGCTTTTTTTTTAAAAAAGGCAAAGACATGTGATTGGCCTTGTAGTACACCTGTAACATACCATGTGCTCACAGCTGCCGCTAAAAATCCTGATGTCTGGCATACAATGTGTCTCACTTGTAATGCCGTCACCCCTTGTACTATTTTGTGCTCGTTACACTTGGTTTCAGATTACAAACATGAGGAAGGTTTGTTTACTTGTCAGGAGTTTTGTTTATGTTTGTTTTGCTCAAGGCAAAATAGCTTTGTTTCTTTGTTGGCTGAGGAAGTGTGACAGCTACTGAAAAAAAACCCTTACAAGCATCCCTGCTAAGCAATATTTTCTGTGAAACTAAATTAGAATATTCTTGTACTTCAATAAGGTTTCAACAGTATTTTAACAGTTCTCTTTTTGTACTTGCTCTGCCAGCTGGCAGAAGGGTGATATAGGGCATCTAGCCATTAGAGAAGAGGTTTTTTGATTGTTTTTCAGAAATGACACCCCCGTTAGCAAATATGGCCTGTGTTACAGCAGCATAAATTCTCTGGGCAAACCATGTGGAACATGCTTTATTTATATTTTTTCAGTTAATATGTATTAAAAATAAAAGCTTCCTAGCCGAGTTATGTTTCTAAAAATATGGGTTTTGTGACCGCCATACATTTAGCAACAACATTACTAAAATTGTACATTTAAAAGCATTCTTGATAAGAATTTAAATCCCAAGAGTAAGTACAAGATTTATCTTACACATTGCATTATAGGCATATTCATCTTTTCCTTGAATGTAAAAGATGAATACTTAATCATAACAAGCAATTTTCATTAGTTATTTTAAACAACGCTTTTTATAATATCCATGTATTTTAAAGAAAACATTCTTAAGTGGGAAATGTCAGCTAATATTTGGGGTAGATTAGTAACAAATATTCTTGAGAAAAATAAGGGACCTGAAGGGAGAAGATAGTCTTTTCATTCTCTCTTTCATAGCAAGTAGTTTGGTCCTTTCCAAAGAGACTGAAAAGTTTCTGCTATTTTTATAATGTAGGTGTTACCAATCAAACCTTTCTGTTGATTTGAGGAATGCATGTGCAGTACATGCCCCCAGGGGAAGGGATATTGCTCCAGTGACACAAGTACAGGCTCAGAGTCTGTTTGTTCTAGTGGAGTAAATATTAGCTGATCAGTTAAAACCATGGAAATTTATGAACTCACAACTAGATCAACACTGTAATATTTGTATCACTCTAGCTTGACTGATTCAATAAGCACCCGAAAAGCAAAGAAGAGAGAATAAATTGACTTCAGCACATATAAAGGCATGAGGTATGCAGGAGAAACTGTCTCCCAAGTAACAGAGTGTGAGCTTCTTTGTAATGGAAGCTGTAGGCAAAAATACCTTTATTACCTGCTCCTCATTGAGATATCAGGAAGGATTTAAAGCTGACAAAATACAAAGATGATTAGAGGGATGGAGCACCTCTCCTATGAGGACAGGCTGAAGGAGCTGGGGCTGTTCAGCCTGGAGAAGAGAAGGCTCCGGGGAGACCTTAAAGCAGCCTTCCAGTATCTGAAGGGAGCCTACAGGAGAGCTGGAGAGGGACTCTTTGTCAGGAAGTGGAGTGATAGGACAAGGGGTAATGGTTTTAAACTGGAAGAGGGGAGATTTAGATTGGATATTAGGAATAAATTCTTTCCTGTGAGGGTGGTGAGGCACTGGAACAGGTTGCCCAGAAAGCTGAAACAGGATGCCCCATCCATGGAGGTGTTCAAGGCCAGGCTGGATGGGCCTTTGAGCAACCTGCTCTAGTGGGAGGTGTCCCTGCCCATGGCAGAGGGATTAGAACCTGATGATCTTTGATGTCCCTTCCAACTCTAACCATATTATGATTCTATGAATATTTTGTTCTGAGTACCTATAGGGTAACAGAAAAGCTGTATAGGAATGGCTGCCCCAAGAGACTTCTTTGCTGCTGGGATAATGGAATATGCAAAGAAACCCTGGGTGTCATCTAAAGCATATTGACTATTGAGCTTCAAGGACAAGATGACAGTGATCTCTAAGTCTTTTCTAAATCCTTCCTTTTCATTTATTTTGCCCTCTACTGATGGTTGTTCACTGACATACCTTTAGGCTAAATACCATCACTTTTCTTCAGAAGAGCTCCATACTATTTTCATATTTTGATAATTATTACTGAAAAAAAAATAGAGTTAATTCTCCATTTAATGTCTTAATTCTAAATTACACTTTAAAAAAAACAACAAAACCTTCTCATTGTTTTTGTTTTTTATCCCATAACTTAAAAAATACAATAAACAAATATCCAGTGCTCACTAAGTGTTACAGAACTTTTATTCTGGAGCAATTAGAGCACTTACAAAGTCTGCATAATTGCCACCTAGTCTGAAATTTAAAACAAACTTCATGGCGATACTTTAGTTTAGTGATTGCACCACGGAAATATGGGTTTTTTACAGGAATACCACTATAACAATATTATCTTTGGCAAAGTACTTAATACCTGACTTCCACTTCAATGTATCTCAGAAAAAAAAAACTTTTCACTATTCTCCCTTAACAGCAGGACATTTCAACAAGATGGAAAGCTTTTACTACATCCTGCAATTTGCATTATTTTGAAAGAGCTGATATTGAAGACCTGAAGAAAATATATTTCAGCACCATTTTTTATCCACAGCTGTCTCCATAGCCAGTTTTCTTTAGAATCAGATATTCCAGTAAAAAGCAACCATCTCTACACATCAATTATCCCTCCCAAGCATACAGACATATAAAATATAGTAGACTTAAAGTTACCATAGTCAAAATCCTGTTTGAAAATAAACAATATTCACATGAACTGCTTAGTTATCATTTACTTGGTATGTATACAAATTATCTTGGACAAACATTTTTCTTCTGCTGTACAGGTGATATAACCCCAGAGAACATGGTTTATTTACACATCCTGCAGTTCTGAGGTAACAGAAACTTTTCTGGAGACAACAGAAAAGATTTTAATAGCTACTCTCATCTTACCTATCTTAAAATAAGCATGTTGATGTTCTGTTGTGTTTTTTTTGTAATGTGACCTTAAACAAAACCAAATTTTTTTTAATTCTTTTTTTTAAGGAAAATAGGTTAACTTAATCAAATTAAATCTTGAAACTGATTCAATTATGGAGCCAAATTCTAAAAAGTGAATAATTTGCATTGCAAGTTTTGGTGTAAAATTAACTAGATTAATGATAAACCTTGGTCTTTGTCTGACCAGGCTGGATGGGCTTTGGGCAACCTGGTCTCTGTTACTCGGAAGCAAGAAAATGGTAAGAGCATTTTTGTATCTTCCCCACAATTCTGTAATCATGCTTCTGCATATTATTTAGGGTTTAAGTCCAAAAGATACATTTCCTATTCTTATGAGTTATGGATTTCCTTGGTTAAATATTTTATAACACAAAAGAAGAACAAAAGAACAAACCAGCTGTTCAAGAAGTTACACTGATAGAACCATAGAACCATCCAGGCTGGAAGGGACCTCCAAAGGTCATCTTGTCTGACCTCCCTGCAGCCAAAGGGACACCCCAACTAGACCAGGTTGCCCAGGCCCTCATTGAGCCTCACCTTGAATATCTCCAGGGATGGGGCCTCAACCACCTCCCTGGGCAATCTCTTCCAGTGTTCCACCACCCTCAGAG
>VZRU01008879.1:430764-448390 GCA_013398155.1 Pedionomus torquatus
CAAGTGTGCACTGCCTGCTCATGTCCAGCCTCTTGTCCATCAGCACCCCCAAGCCCCTTTCCTCAGTGCTGCTTTCTAATACCTCAACCCCTAGTCTGTATTGATAGCCAGGATTGTTCCAGCCCAGGTGCAGAACCCTGTACTTACTCTTGTTGAGCCTCATGAGGTTCACCTGGGCCCACCTCTCCAGCCTATCCAGGTCCTTCTGGATGATGTGCCAGCCCTCTGGTGTATCGACAACACCACCACACAGGTTGGTGTCATCTGCAAACTTGCTAATGGTGCACTGCATCCCTCTGTCTATATCATTAATAAAAACGTTGAACAGTGAAATGTGAAATGGCAGGCTGTAGGCTATCCTTAGGCTCATCTCTAGTGCACTTGTGCCTGACCCCCACCTCCTTCAAGCATAGTTTAAAGCCTTCTCAACAAGCCCTGCCAACTTGTGTGCCAAGATCTTTCTCCTCCTCCGAGAGAGATGTATTCCATCTGTTGCTAGCAGACCAGGTGCCATAGAAAGTTCCCCAAGATCAAAAAACCCAAAGTTTTGTTGGTGGCACCAGCCTCTGAGCCACTTGTTAATCATACTTGATTTCCTATTTCTTTCAGTATTCCTACCTGCAACTAAGGGTATTGATAAAAAATTAGCTGTGACCCTGATCCCTCAACCAGTTTCCCCAGTGACTTGAAGTCCCTTTTGATGGCTTTTAAACTTCTGGTATCAATCTTGTTGCTGCCCACCTGCATAACTACTAAGGGATAGTAGTCAGAGGGTTGTACCAGACTAGCCAGCCTTTTGGTAGCATCTCTGACCCAGGCCCCAGAGAGGCAGCAGACTTCCCTGTAGGAGGGATCTGGCCAACATGGGATCCTCTGTTCCTTTCAGAAGGTAATTACCAATAACAATTAGTATCCTCTTTGTTTTCTTGAGTACAAGTTCTGATGCAAGGGGAGGACTGACTCACTTTAGGCAATCCCCCAGATGCTGTTTCTTCTCCCTTCTCATTCTCCTCGCCCTCAACCTCCAGTTGCCCCATATTTATTGTGCAAGGGCAAATAGGAAGGTGAGGAGAGCTGTGAGGCATTTCCTTTGCTGCTTCTGACAGGCACCTGCATCTATTCCTCCCTGTTCCCTGGGTCAGCTCCCCCTGTTGAGGGGGTCTGCAGAGCCTGATACCACAAATCTAGCTCCCTTTCACATTCCCTTATAGACCTTAGTCTTTTCACCTCATCCTTTAGTTCAGCCACCAGGTTAAACAGATCATTGATCTGCTCACACCTAATGCAGCTGTTGTCTCCATCACCCTCCATTGCAAGTGCCAGGCTCAGGCATTCCCTGCAGCCCCAGACCCACACAGCCTAATGTTTTTGTAGGAACTCCGTCTGAGTTCCCACACTCTGAGTTCTCACACTCTTCCTTGCAGTGTTTTTTGAACATGCTGGGGGCATCTTCTTGCCTAGGGCCAGCAGGGGACCAGCCTCTGCTGGCCGCTTACCACCCACTCTATACACACACACCTGTGCGCTGATACTCCCTTTTCAAGCTTCCACCTTCAACCAGGCATCAACCATGCCTAGATGTCTGCTGGCAACTGACGCCTCACAACTCAGAGGTCAGTTGGGATAAGTGCTGTAGTCCCCTGGCCACTTAGAGGGACTAAACTTACCTCCTACACAGGCACCACTCCTCACCAGCTACTGGGCAGACAGGGACTAGCCCTTGCCCTCCTGGAGGCTCTTTTATTACCTGGTGCTGGTTCCGCCCAGACTCACTCAGCAGCCCGCCCACCAGCTGACAGCCCTCAGCACAAGCCCAGGGCTTTTCCTGGCTTCAAAAAGCTACCAAAAGGGCTTTTCGTTGACCTTTTTTTCTCTAGATCCTTTCCCCAGCACAGCCTTACCTGTCCTGAAGCTGGTCCCCGTGGCAATGTGAATTCACATTTGTTTCCTGCAATACTGATTACATTTATTGTTCATTTTTCAGTGTTACAGTAGAAGTATATATGATTTCTATATTTTTAAAACATAAGCTTTTGGACATGAAAATGGAAAAGGAAAGTGAGTTAACCTTTTTAGACATGAAGGGTCTCTGTTCATTTGCTTGTTTCATTCTATCACTAAAAATTCTTCATGCCAAAGTACTGGGGTAGTACTTTTGGCAAAGTACTGCCAAAGCACATTTTCCAAATGTGTTTCCAACAGTTCCATTTACAAAAAGCATTTATTTTGGAGCTGGTTTTAGTAACAATTTTGATAGTGTTTTCAATAAAATCTTCAAAGGAGACAAAAAATATTTTAAACTCATAAAAAGGGAATCTATTTAAAGCTATCCCCGCATCTGGACTAGTATATAATTTTCAAAAATATCATTTGTTGTTAATTTCAATAGCATCAACTGTGTGATTTTTACCGGGTCAACAATTGTAATTATGGATTGGAATTATATGCTACCTATGACAGTCTGTAGAAAGCATTAATTGTCTCAAAAGGATTTTTACTATGTTCTAAGAGTTGTTAATGAACTAGAAATTTAGAAAAGTGCCCAGAGCCACAGTCATAGTGATGCTGTACTGTATTATTAATTATTGAAAGTCTAGTTCATTTTTAAAAATCTTTTAAAAGTGGAGGATGTCATATTTATGATTTTCTTGCTGCAGTACTTTTCTTATCTTGGCATATGATAGTATAACACCGCAGAAAAATTGCTATTCCATTTTGGATCGTGTTTCAACTGAAACAAAAGTGTGGATAGAGAAGAAGAAGCTTTCAAAGCAGAACTTTTAATTAACATTCTAATGCCCTAATAAACTATCAAAAGAGTAAGTACTTTAAAAATCCGTTGATAAAAATGAGAAGTCTTGTCACCTTAATTTGTCATAAAAGCTCACAAAAAAGGGTGACATTAAATTAGATATCACTGGTAATCATCTCTCACCTTAAGCTAAATTAATTTGAACATAATTGAATTTATGATTAAAAGCTTTAGAAACCTTCATTTTTTTTCAATTAAAATTTAGAAGGTTCAGATCATTCCAACTTATAACTTTCAAAGTAAATTGTATTTTTCTGTACTTCTTGCTATGGACAATAAACATTAAGATGCTTTAATCTCTGATTAAAATTGTTAACAATCACAGACAGCAACAATCACAAAGGTCAGCAAATGTTTCTAAAGAGTCTTTGTTGAATAGGGCACACTTAATCTGAATCTGGGAAGTCTGCAGTTAGGAAGCTACAGGTTCAAGTTCTACTTGCTCTGCACAAAACAACTTCCCTGNCCTTATAGACCTTAGTCTTTTCACCTCATCCTTTAGTTCAGCCACCAGGTTAAACAGATCATTGATCTGCTCACACCTAATGCAGCTGTTGTCTCCATCACCCTCCATTGCAAGTGCCAGGCTCAGGCATTCCCTGCAGCCCCAGACCCACACAGCCTAATGTTTTTGTAGGAACTCCGTCTGAGTTCCCACACTCTGAGTTCTCACACTCTTCCTTGCAGTGTTTTTTGAACATGCTGGGGGCATCTTCTTGCCTAGGGCCAGCAGGGGACCAGCCTCTGCTGGCCGCTTACCACCCACTCTATACACACACACCTGTGCACTGATACTCCCTTTTCAAGCTTCCACCTTCAACCAGGCATCAACCATGCCTAGATGTCTGCTGGCAACTGACGCCTCGCAACTCAGAGGTCAGTTGGGATAAGTGCTGTAGTCCCCTGGCCACTTAGAGGGACTAAACTTACCTCCTACACAGGCACCACTCCTCACCAGCTACTGGGCAGACAGGGACTAGCCCTTGCCCTCCTGGAGGCTCTTTTATTACCTGGTGCTGGTTCCGCCCAGACTCACTCAGCAGCCCGCCCACCAGCTGACAGCCCTCAGCACAAGCCCAGGGCTTTTCCTGGCTTCAAAAAGCTACCAAAAGGGCTTTTCGTTGACCTTTTTTTCTCTAGATCCTTTCCCCAACACAGCCTTACCTGTCCTGAAGCTGGTCCCCGTGGCAATGTGAATTCACATTTGTTTCCTGCAATACTGATTACATTTATTGTTCATTTTTCAGTGTTACAGTAGAAGTATATATGATTTCTATATTTTTAAAACATAAGCTTTTGGACATGAAAATGGAAAAGGAAAGTGAGTTAACCTTTTTAGACATGAAGGGTCTCTGTTCATTTGCTTGTTTCATTCTATCACTAAAAATTCTTCATGCCAAAGTACTGGGGTAGTACTTTTGGCAAAGTACTGCCAAAGCACATTTTCCAAATGTGTTTCCAACAGTTCCATTTACAAAAAGCATTTATTTTGGAGCTGGTTTTAGTAACAATTTTGATAGTGTTTTCAATAAAATCTTCAAAGGAGACAAAAAATATTTTAAACTCATAAAAAGGGAATCTATTTAAAGCTATCCCCGCATCTGGACTAGTATATAATTTTCAAAAATATCATGTGTTGTTAATTTCAATAGCATCAACTGTGTGATTTTTACCGGGTCAACAATTGTAATTATGGATTGGAATTATATGCTACCTATGACAGTCTGTAGAAAGCATTAATTGTCTCAAAAGGATTTTTACTATGTTCTAAGAGTTGTTAATGAACTAGAAATTTAGAAAAGTGCCCAGAGCCACAGTCATAGTGATGCTGTACTGTATTATTAATTATTGAAAGTCTAGTTCATTTTTAAAAATCTTTTAAAAGTGGAGGATGTCATATTTATGATTTTCTTGCTGCAGTACTTTTCTTATCTTGGCATATGATAGTATAACACCGCAGAAAAATTGCTATTCCATTTTGGATCGTGTTTCAACTGAAACAAAAGTGTGGATAGAGAAGAAGAAGCTTTCAAAGCAGAACTTTTAATTAACATTCTAATGCCCTAATAAACTATCAAAAGAGTAAGTACTTTAAAAATCCGTTGATAAAAATGAGAAGTCTTGTCACCTTAATTTGTCATAAAAGCTCACAAAAAAGGGTGACATTAAATTAGATATCACTGGTAATCATCTCTCACCTTAAGCTAAATTAATTTGAACATAATTGAATTTATGATTAAAAGCTTTAGAAACCTTCATTTTTTTTCAATTAAAATTTAGAAGGTTCAGATCATTCCAACTTATAACTTTCAAAGTAAATTGTATTTTTCTGTACTTCTTGCTATGGACAATAAACATTAAGATGCTTTAATCTCTGATTAAAATTGTTAACAATCACAGACAGCAACAATCACAAAGGTCAGCAAATGTTTCTAAAGAGTCTTTGTTGAATAGGGCACACTTAATCTGAATCTGGGAAGTCTGCAGTTAGGAAGCTACAGGTTCAAGTTCTACTTGCTCTGCACAAAACAACTTCCCTGATGAGTCATGCTCAAGAACCGAGGAAGGCTGATCAGATCCTGCTTCAAAGTCACCTCATCTGATCACAGTTCATCAGTCTCATGTCCTGTTTGAGATAACAGCTGGTACCAGACCTTGGAAAGTAATAAGCAATATTGAAATAAATTCTTCAGAGGTGAAGCAGCTTCCTAATCTCATGCAGCTGGTAGCTGACATTTCCTGAACATTGGCTCTTCTTTCTTTTTTCCTTTTTTTTTCTATCTACCTCATAAAAATACAATGAGGTTTCAATCATTTAAGCCAGTGGGCTCCTAACTACAGCTACATATCTTCCAGTTGGCTTAGAGAATGAAAAAAGTATTTTTGGATGAAGAATGCCATGGAAACATGCAGTGAATTATACTGATATTGGGTTGCAAAAGTTAAATATTTAGCTAAAAACAATATATTCCCTTCACCCTTGTTAAACCCAACTATTTTTTAATGTTTTGGGGTATTTTGTCAATTTTTTAGTAGGAAATGACTAAACAGGCAAAGGTTTATCTCATTCTTGTTTTTGTGCAGCACAATGCCTGCAGAGTCATACTTTGTACAAATTCTACGTTCCACAAGAATCAGTTTTGTGATACTACCATAATGAAGAAAAAAATTAGGGGAAGACAAAATTAAGAATCTTAGTGTTTATGGAGCACTCAGACTAGTTTACTGTCAAAGATGAAAGCCACTTCTGAAATAGATATGTACCAGACAGGAAATTAAATCATTATTCATATAATCTAGTCTTTGGTCCATATGCATAGATCACTTGTTTATCTGGATACATGTATCTGTGTATATAAAGTGAAGTTAAAGTACTTCTTTGTATATTCCCAGTTTGCAGCAGCCTAAGTAAGTCTGTAACTGGTTTATTTTTTTATTAAGTCGGCCAACTATATTCAGTCACAATCACAGAACATCTGCACACACATGAAAGAATTAAGTTTGTAATTAATATTAACAAACGGTTCATTTGACTCAACTGCTAATCTTACATTTTAGACATTGATGCATTCCCTCCAAAACAATTTGTTGATAATGTATCTCAACACAGGAGAATGGTGTACAGATATTCTTTAATTCTAAGACTTTACATTTCCCACTGATCAAGATCACAGATAATCCCTTAGTAAAATCTTGCTTGAAGCAGATCAGACCTAAACAAAAATTCTTTAAAAGCAGCAACTTTAATGTCAAGCTGCCTGTAAATTCTACTAAACTTGAGCCCGAAGCTGCCTATAAATTCTAGTAAATTTGAGCCTAGAACGTTAGCTGCAGGGTGTAAAATTTTAACAGGGATGTTCACAGAATCACAGGGGTTGTGTTGGAAGAGACGCTTAAAGATCATTTAGTCCAACCACCCTGCCACAGGCAGGGATATCTTCCACTAGAACATTTTGCTCAAAGCCATATCCAACCTGGCCTTGAACGCTTCCAGGGATGGGGCGTCCACAACTTCTGTGAGGAACCTGTTCCAGTGCCTCACCACTCACAGCATAAAAAGTTCCTTATGTTCAGTCTAAAGGTAACTTCTTTCAGTTTAAGCTTGCACTGTCACTTCAGGCCTTAGTGAAAAAAAGAAAAACAAAAAGGCTCTGGTTCCCTTATAACACCTCTTTTTACGTAATGAGAAGTCACTCCAAAGCCTTCTCTTCTCTGAGTTGAACAACCCTAATTTTCCCTGGCTTTCTTCATAGGAGAGATGTTCCAGCCCTCTCCCCTTTTCTGTGGCCCTTCTGAAGACCTGTTCTAACAGGCCCATGTCCTTCTTATGTTGGGGGCTCCGGAGCCAGATGCAGTACTCCACGTAGTGTCTCACGAGAGCCCGGGATATGGTTGGCTTTCTGGGCTGCAAGTGCATGTTTCCAGCTCACATCCAATTTTTTATCCACCGATATTCCCTCATCTTTCTCTGCTGAGATGCTCTCAGTCTATTCATCCCCCAGTTTGTATTCATATTGGGCACTGTCCAAACCCAGGTGCAGGACCTGGCAATTTGCCTTGTTGAATCTGGGTATGTATGAGAAAAGCACTGCTATTCCTACTGATGGGCTTCCTCAAGGGTCTGTGTAGGCAACACCACAAAGGAATAAGTGTAACTTCACTATGTACTTCTACCAGGTAAGAAGAAGATTATTTTGTTCCAGGTCAATGGGAGAAATTAGTTGAAATAATGGTAATAAATTTACTGCCAATTTGAGCAACTTAAATTGTGGTCAGCTCTCCTGTACTTTGGGAAGAGATGCAGGGAATGTGGCTTTTTTTCTCCACCACTGCAGAGCTGCTAGGTGCAGCCTGTCTCCTTACAGTTTGGAGGCCTGAAGAGGTCTTTGCATTGGATACTTATGAAAGCAGCATTTTTATAGACATGCGAAAATAGATCTTACTGGACAGTGGTCTAATTCTAACTCCTGGATCACCAGGAGGCACACAGAGTCACTTGGAGGGGAAGGGCTATTTCAGTGTCAGCATTGACAACAGCAAAAACCCAAAAGCAAGCTGGATGCCCCATGATTCTGACGGGAAGACTGGGCAGACATCACATTTGCACCTCATCCAGAATCAATTGGCTGCTTCTTTGCAGATGGGACAGGGAGGAAAGTACCAGAAGGGACAGCACCCCTTCTAAGCACACAAGGAAATGGCTCCCTGTTCATCAGTGCTTCCTCACCGCTTCTCTTCAGCTTCACACTCTCCTACTAGATATGCTGAGTCTACATGAACTCACAAATCCAGCAAGGATTGAGAGAAGGGCAATTTTCTTTTAGAGTGACCTGATGTGTATTCTCAAGTACAGACTCCTCTACAGAAAAGTGAGCCAGAAAAGGTGCTTCCCATTGCCCACCTCCCCTCCTCACATGCTTTTGCCCATGCTGCCAGTGCCATGGGGTCCACCCTCAGGACTTTCCAGAGGTGCCAAAGAGCAGAAAAAAAACCCCACCAATTTTTAGCTGACACTACATACCCTCAAAAGCAAAGCCATCCCAGGTGAGCTAATCCTCAAACACAGTGGACTTCAAAGAAAGACAACAAGCAGTGGGATTGATGTAGATCTACATGCCTCAGATGGTTAGCACCACTCATCACCATTCCATGATAGGATCAAGTTTGGTGACAGGAACAAATAAAGCAGCCTTTGCTGTTTTCCAAAATATACAGTGGGCTTCTAGCAGCAGGCAGCAGAGGGTCATGGATGCAGGAGCCACCTCAACAGTAACATTGTGCGTGTCGAAACATTTCTGTGGCTGAATGCAGACAATGGAAAGGGGTGAGCAGTTGTCACCATGGGCAGAGCACAGCATAGTTCGCGTGACTGCAAAGGACAATATGAAGGACATCTGTGGTAGCAAACAGCCTGGATGACTAGCATTACCCACAACCTTCCAGCCACAGAGGACAAATGGTCCAACCAGCTGAAGGAGACATGCATGAAAGATGCAGAGCGCACCCGGGCCCACAAAGACTTGCATACTTTACAAAAATGGTTGAAAGAAGCCAGTCATACAAAGAAAGGTGATCTGCAAAGTTCTTTTTATTTGCAGATTAGCACTTGAAAGTCCAGGATGCTGATGTCCTGCTGAAGGATCACAGCAGGTCTTTCTGAAGACAAATAGTGTTACCTGAACCCAGATCTCTGCAAGTTTGTCCCAATTATTTTAACAAAATATTTCTTTGATCACAGAAACTCCGCAAGAGCAGATTAGACAATTGCCATTATTGGCAATTTATACAAGCATCCTATTTAAGTATATGGTCCATATGGCCTATCACTGTTGCAACTAACAAATGCCATTGGATCTATGAAGTCAGCAAGCTGGATATGTCCATGTACTTCTTGTCCTACCACAAATTCAGTCAAACAATAAATCAGTTCATTAAAAGTAGGCTGAAATGCATTTAAGTAAAAGCAGAAAAGAAAACTATTCTGTCTGTTCCAGGAACATGAAAAATGGTTGTTGTTCTTGTTGCCTTGATGTGAATGTAAACTAAATGTTTTTTCTCAGAAATCAAAAGTGAAAACAAGACTGAACCATTCAGTATAAAAGAAAAAGATAAATGATGTATCTTCAAAAATATCAGACTGATTACAGAACAGAGAATAAGGTCATACAGGACCTGCATTCATTGAAAAATAACTTCAATTTACTTCTTATTCCTATTTATCCAGTTGAGGATACTGAAAGTCTACAAGAAAAGGGCTCCCACCAACACCATGGAAAGCAAAGACAGACTGGGAGGTGACCAAACAGTGAGTGCAAGGCTGACAGACTACTGCTGAGCATGAGACTGCACAGTATGGACCATGGCACCCCTTCAGTCACCTCGGGGCACTGTCCCAGCTGTGTCCCCTCCCAACAACCTGCCCATTCCCAGCCAAGCCTTGGCCAGCAGAGAAAGAAACAGGGAGGACCTCGGAGCTGTGCAAGTTCTGCTCAGCAACAGCTGAGTACGGCTGAGCTGGCAACATGGAAGAAAGCACCTTTTGGCTGCTATGAAACAAACGACCTGCACCCTAGCTATGGCCCAGGTCAGAAGCCCTTCTATTCCTGCTCCCATCATGAGGAGGGTAGCATGTCCACCACCTCCGGGCTACAAGCAGCCACAGTTCCCTTCCCTTTTGCTCCATGCATCCATGCCTTCAGCTGCAGCAAGGACAAGGGCACACATGCTAGTTTGGAAACACCTCTCTTTGGCACTCATAGTGAAGCTGGCATTTCTCCTGCTCTTCAGCATCTCCAGAGCTTGCTCTCTGGAGGGCTAAAGGCAGGAGACGCTGGGTATTGCCCTTGCCAGTGAAATGCCAGAAAGGCATGCACAGGGTGAAACTTCTCTTGTAGCTTTACTAGGCACTTGCTGCTCTCACTTCAGCCTCTTCTTTCCTTTCTTCCTCTCCCCACTCCCTACTTTTTCCTCTTCTTCTATTCTCCAACTTCTTCCCTTTCTGTACTTTTAAATCCTCTCCTCCAGAAAAGCAAACTCAGAGAAGCAGTCTTTATAGTTACACTAATTGAGTTTAGCAGCTGTTAAGGAGGTGTCCTGGTTCTGGAGGGGAGAGGGTTAATTTTCCCCAGGCTCTGGCGGGTCACAGGAATTTCAGGTGATATGACACCAAGCCCAGCCTTTACCTGGGAATTAGGCAGAGGGCATGAAGTTGCTCACCTCAGGGGCTGCTGTCCCAGCTGTATCCCTTCCCAACCTCTTGCCTGCCCCCTGGCCAGGGCTGAGCCAGCAGAGGAAGAAATGGAGCAGACCTTGGTGCCGTGCAAGCACTGCTCAGCAACAGCTGAACATGGCCATGCTGGCAACACTAAAGAAAGCACCTTGCCAGCTGCCATAAAAAAAAAATGAGGTGGATCCCAGCCAGGCCCATGGCAGAGACACTCCTGTGCCCACTTCCAATTCTTTTCCATTTGAGAAAGCCCTGAAAAACAGATCATTTAACTTCCTGCTGAGAAACCCAAGAACCCTCTGGATCTGGGGCTGGCATCCAGCTTTTCTTGCATGTCCTGAAAAGTACACTCAGAACAGTCTGACGTACTTACTGATTTGGATTTCAACAGAATGGCCATGCAAAGATTCAAATAGCACCAGTTCTTTGTTCCTTTCCTACCCCCATGCAGCTTCATGTGCAGTGAGCCTGTGCTCACAGCAGTTCTGCTCAGCCCCAGCACTTTACCTTGGAGAAGGAGCATCATTGTGAGGTGAAACAGAAATGGGAAGAATATCATCCATCAACTTAATCCTTCTGCTGGATCTCTTCCAGCCCAGTCACAGCAGATCAAAGATACCTGCCAGCATGTCAAGTATTTTACAACTGTCCAAGAACACTCGCCCTGAGGGATCCCAGTGTTTTGATCTGCAAAGCGTTGTCGTCATACTCCTAGACAGATCCCAGTAGGAACTGTGTGTTCTCCTCCACAGGAGTGAATACTCTGTGTCAAGCCAAGCAAAATTTACCATATTTTCCATATAATTAATCTTTTTACACATTAATAAAAGAAGACTCAGTCTTAGCATTACTTTGCAGCGTATCAGGGAGTTTTAACTCTTTTGCATAAACTTAATCACAGCTGTCAGATTGGGTCATCCTAAACTGCAGCAATTCAACAGATATAGCTGCAAATTTTAGGCCCCAAGTATCCTGTTTCTTGGATTAGGAAGTAGAAAGAATTATCTATTTTTGCCAGAAAGTTTGTTCAACTTCTTTTGTCTAACCTAGAAAATTACCCCTGTCTAAACTAACACTGGCCCTGTGTTACCTTTGGTTTTGCCATTAAACAGATAAGAATTAGTGTGTTTTATCTCCTCACCAATTACAAACTCCTGTAATGAAGGAAATGAGTACATGACTATATATATTCCCTGTATGTAAAATATTGAATATGCTGTGTTTGGGTAGGTTTTATTTGTACTATTATATTTTTCTGGACTTTAAGGGTGAGGCTATATTTTTTCAGGGAGGAGATGTTTTAAATTAGCCTGCAGAGCCTTTCTTAACCAAGAGAATGTTCTGCTTGTAGCAGCTTTTCACTTTTTTTACATTGGCTGGAGCCCATTATGAATTCTGCCTGTAATTCCTACCCATGAAACCTTTGATTGCCACCTAGGGATTTCTGCCTCTGAGAGAACTAGAGACAGCTTTGATCACAGCTGTCAATGCACTAACATTGTTTTTTCTCCGAGACCTTAACTCTGATCTTACATTATAATTCGTTTCTGGATTTAAGCCACATGCTGATTCAATAAAGCCTGTCAGCGGCTAATAGGTTGTCTCACTGGAACCAGAGGAGAAAACAGCGTTGCCTTCTCTAACTCAGTAAGCATTCCCCTGTTTAAAATCTGCATTGTTTGTAACATGGACAGAAAATGGGTAGGACAGGGGGGAATGTTAACACTTAGGTAGTAATAGCAGGAATAATCACTATTAGAAAAGTGAGTTTACAGAACTAAACATAGTGAAGCTTACAGAGATGTGAAAATGATCATATATGAACGAGGCAGATATTTCCCCTTCCTTCACAAATCATAAATTATACAGCAACTTTGTTTCAGATTTCTATAACAACCCAGGGCAATTTTTTCCCCATCAGAAGAGCACTCACCCACAGCTAATATTATGCATTTTGTTTATTACTAGCAACAGTGACTAGAAAAATAAACCAGACCTCAGTGCACTGGGCAATGTGCAAAAGACAATACTGGCTTTCGAAAACTTATGACAGAAATAGATGAAGCCAGCAATTAAGAAAAAAATATGAGTAGTGCAAAGGATAAACATATAGTAGTTGGTTTTCTTTACTCCTCTTTCTTTGGTCTTTTGTATGCTTTCAGTGGGGTTACATTAGAAAAGTATAAAGCACTTTGAAATATAAGAGGAAAAGGAGGACTTGATAGCTCAGATGTGATGAAGAAAGAAGTTTGAAAGCAGTGAAGAAAAACATCAGAGGAAATAAAATAAAATTTGCACAAAGCTTCCTGAAAGAATATATTTCAGTAAAGTTTTGCTCTCTGGCCAATGATAACTGGGTCAAATTGATGAAAAGGAGTCAAAAATTTGTTTTCTCTTTCTCCTCTAAAAATCTGGGTGTATGAGTTAAGCAAAAAGCAGTCTCTGGAAAGCTGGAAAGACTTCATCAATCCTGATTGATGGTATTGGTGACGGAGCATGCTCCATAAACACGGTGCTGTGGTAAGGACAGCAGAGCAGGTTGCTGAGGCACCGTGCTGGCAGGTAGTACCCATCAGTGGCTCATGCAGTTGTGTTGGCCACTCTGTCCCTCAGTGTGAACCTAGGAACACGAGTCATATCATGTGTGTTTTGTATATGTTTAAATTCATGATTTCACCTGAATGATGGCAAAACGTACACCTCTAAAATAGTATTTTCAAATTATACACAACTTGCAAATGCTGGATTCCTCACTTAGAATAGGATAACGCTGGACACAAGTATAATTTGAGAGAGGAGTGGCCGGAGAGCAGCCCTGCCGAATGGGATCTGGGGGTGCTTGTCAACAGCTGGCTCAATAGTCAGCAGTGAGCCCTGGCAGCCAAGAGGGCCAACTGCATCCTGGGGTGCATCAAGCACAGGATAGTCAACTGGTCAAAAGAGGTGATTATCCCTCTGTATTGACTTTGGTGCAGCCTCACTTTGAGCACTGTGCACAGTTCTGAGCCAAACAATTTAAGTAGGGTATGAAGGTCCTTGAATGCATTGAGAGGAGTGTAACAAAGCTGGTGAAAGGGCTGGAAGGCATGTCCTTCCTCCCTGAAAGGGCATGGAAGGAGCACCTGAGGACTTTTGGCTTGTCTAGCTTGGAAAGAAGGAGGTTGAAAGGTGACCTTGTTGCTCTCTACAGATTCCTGAGGAGGGGAAGTGGAGAGGAAGGTGCTGAGCTCTTCTCCCTGGGATGCAGTGATAGGATGCATGGGGATGGTTCAAAGCCGGAACAGATTTCCCAGGGAAATGGTCAATTCCCCAAGTCTGTCAGTGTTTAAGAGGCATTTGGACAATGTCCTTAATAACATGCTTTAACTTTTGATCAGTCCTGAATTGGTGAGGCATCTGGACTAGGTGATGGCTGTAGGTCCCTTCCAACCGAAATACTCTATTCTAACTCCACACTGGGTAGCCCAAAAGCTTGCCAGTTAGACTTTAAAGAGTATTTCTCTCATCTCTATTGTAAATAAGAGCAGACAGTGTTGTGAGTTCGTTTGTGTCATATTATTATTTTGCTCTTTTTCTCTGCCTTGAAACTGAGAACAGCTGGATAAAATTCAGAAGAAACTTAAGATTACTTCTGGTTAATGTTGGCTCTGAATTGTTGCTAATGACTCCACTTGCTTTCTTAATTTATCTCTGCATAGTGAGAAGCAGATATTTTTGATCAAGGAACTGCTGATAGCTACTAAACTGTTTCCCTGTGGATTTCTTTTATGAATACTGCTACATTCTGTTGGGGGAGGGGGGTGAGAGGCATGAAATTGTAATTATTACGTGGTAGCTACATGAATTTTATTATGCTGGATATCAAAAGGAAAATATTGAAAATGTTTAGTGTCAGGAATTCACAGAATATTATCGTATTCTGGCACTCTCAACCCACAAACCCTAAAATACCCAGCATCTGTTTACCAATTTCCTGCTCTGATCACTGGAAAAGTAATCTCACTCCCCCTTTTATTTTATTGATATTCTAGTTTTAGGAATTAAATCTTATTTTTCTTAAGATACTGTCTTTGAAAGAAAAAGAAAATATTTTCTTTAAAAGCAAGTACCTTTTATAATTGCTATGTATGTACATATATATGAACTTCTATAATATCTGACTGTACCTGTCTTCACATTGCCACCTGCCTTTCACCGCCAGATTATCAGATCAGGGTTTCTGATACTAGGACTGCACCTACAGAATTGAGCTTGTAATTGACTTAAAACCTATATAAGCTCTTACCAAATAAATTAATAGCAATCAGAAAATCACATACTAGGAAACACTGACGTTTTTGAGGCAATACCTATGGTAATAATAATTATCACTCTTTGTTTTTTAGAATATAGCTTGGCATTCAGAGGAATTTGATATCACAGAATAGTTGAGGCTGGAAGGGACGTCTGGAGGTCATCTGTCCCAATGCTCCTGCTCAAGCTCAACCTAAAGCCCAGGCCTCTGTCCAGATGGCTTTTCAATATCTCCAAGATTGCTAAATCCACTAAGCTGCCACCTGGTTTCATCCCTGTTGTGCTCTAAAGGTGTCAACCATTCTCCTTCCTTCTTAGTGTCATCACTAGCATGGCAATATTGAAAATTGCAATATACAGACAGAATTTTGGTGACTAGTAGGAGAATCAGGTAAACCTGTAGTCACAGAAGTGGTACAAGAAAAAAGCTTTTCAAGAATACTTTTCTCACTATAAGTTGTTTAAAAAAAAAGGAAATTTGAAATTCTGATTGAGTAAAATTGTCCCATAAGGGAAAGAAAAAACTGATATGTGAAGGATCTTTTTAACTCCTGATGATACTAAGAAAAAAAATATTTACTGTGAAATATTTACTTTTAAGCAGTATTTGGCTGTAAAGCTATTGCTACAGCAAGATAGAAATATATTCGTAGTCTGCTGTTGATGTTCTGTACTGTTAGAATTGCAAATGAAGTCACTTTCTAGCAAAACAACAAAAATTCACTTGTTAAAACCTTGTTTATCCTGCAGTTGTTAATGACATCACTGATTTTTAGGCTGGTGAACTAAACAAGCCTGATATTTTCTCTCTATAATCACTTGCAGTATACCTCTAGATCATATTTTTGAGGTACTAACTCATGCAAAAATATAAACATTGGTCAGGGATAGATGCTAATGAGCTGTGCAAAAAACCTTATTTCAGTTTTATCAGAACTGCATGGGGAAATGTAAATGTGAACTATTATCTGTTTTGTTTATAATACTTTTACAAAAATTTGTCATTTTGCATTTCAAGCAATTTCAGATGATAAAAACCAAACTGATAACAAAACAACAACTCTATATAATTTTTCTAAAAAGCTACACTAATCTTGGCTAAGCTAAGCACTATATTTTGATAGCTCAGTAAAATATAAGGTAGGGGTTTTTTTTTACTTCATCAAGGAAGACAATGACAGAGTATACATGTTATAGAGATATAGCACTTTATAACGCTAACATCTAAAGCTGTCTCTATACACTATAAAGATAGTGTTTACAGGAATGATGATATGCAGCTAGAGCTGGAATCAGTTGGAAGAGAAAACCTGGCACATGTTTCTGACAACGCTGCTCATTTCCAAACCGTACCATTACTAGGAACTTCTGTTTAATGTTAATTGCTTTCTAGAATAAAAAGGATATTTTTTTTTCTGGAGTAACACCATACAGGTTCATTAAAATCTCTTGCTCGCTAAAATGAAACATTTACATTACAACCATTTCTTCCACCAAATGTCATCTGAAACCTTGTTCCCTGACAATTATTTTAAATATTGGCTTACTTTTGATTATCTTAGTAGAAATGAAGCATCCATGCTGACTGCCTACCACCCACCACCAGAGATAAAAGCAGAGGAAAATGACACAGCCTTCCCAGTGACATTAAACCCATTTCAGTCTTTTTTATTGTCTCTTCACCATCTCATGACGACTTTGACTTCTGTTGTTCAAATTTGCTTCCCATTCTCAGATAGATGCTCCTGCAGACACAGTGCTCCTCTCCTCACTTTGAGACCTGGGCTATCTTAGTAGTCAGCATTTGGGATGACCCAGGCGCAATGTGAGTGTCCTGGTAGTTTATCATTTTGCTTTCAGAAAGGTAAACAAATAAATCAGCTCCAATTTTTATTCTACCCAGTTGGTTCTGAATCATATAGTAAAGGTACATTTTGCCTAAGGAAAACACTTTTAAGTGAAAAGGACCAGAACAGAATAGGCAAAAAAATGACAGTCTGGCTGAAATCTCCTGTGATAAGGACTTGTGAAACAGCAGAAAACAATTTTCAGGAGTTGGCTTCTGCATTTAAAAACTATACATTTGGGACATTGCCATCTGTAATCAAACTGCCAAAGTCATCTATTATCAAACTATGTATGATATTAGCAGGATTCAGATAGCTGTGAACAAGAGAAATGCAGTGCATAGGAATGCTATGCCATGTGTAAGTAAGGGAACCTTCCTCCCATGACTAGTACTGTTTACTGGCATCAAAACTGCAACAGAAATTTATCAATGGTGAGTTGAGTCTTTTATCTAAAATATGGCACTGTAGCACTCTTTTGACATTTTAAAAATGAAGAATAGTCAAGACATTTCATCATAAATAGTTCAAAACAGTTACTGTTCTGACTGTACCCAAACATACAAACTACCTACATACTTTAAGGACAAGACAAGAATTTTACTGCCTTGATATCTAAAGAGCCTGAGCTCACTATAAATGAGGTTGCTTTGATCTGGAAGTTTCAGCTACAATTTGAGAATCCCAACTTTATACATGCAAGCTTGAATATTTCGGCAGGGTTTCAAAATTTAAACCTGATACTGCTTCTGAATACCAACCATTACATAAAACAGGTTAATGAGGCTCATTTTAGTGTGCTGCAATGAAAGTAACACCCTCTTTTGAGGATAGTACATGAAAGGATGAAACAGCATGACCCAAAATTTCTGTGAAGTCCTGATAAAAACATACGATAAGGAAGGAAGGAAGGAAGGAAGGAAGGAAGGAAGGAAGGAAGGAGGGAAG
>VZRU01008879.1:448460-482995 GCA_013398155.1 Pedionomus torquatus
AAGGAAGGAAGGAAGGAAGGAAGGAAGGAAGGAAGGAAGGAAGGAAGGAAGGAAGAAAATTATGGTATTGAAAACTGAAGCCTAATTAACTAGCGTGCTAACCAAGAAGACCAGGAAGCAAATAAATAAATGAAGTTTTCCTTCCTGAAATAAGCTTTCCCCAGTTTTGAAGGAAGCAAAACTTTTTTTGAACAGGAGGTCTTCCAAAATGCACTTGTGTATCCTACCACCACTAAAACAAGGGTTGATTGCAATTTATTTTTTTCAAAAACAAGTTTTATGTTTAAATCCAATCTATCTAACCACAGTTCTTTCATCTTCTGTTATACAAACATACCAGGGGCATATCCTGTCCTGCTCTTCCTCACTGAAATGTGGCAAAACTTTGAGTCGTAGCCACTAATCTCAGCTTGAGCACTTGATTTATAAACATGTGGGGAAATATCCCAAGGACTCAGTAAAGACGATGACATAATATACTGAAAGAATAAGGAAAATGTGCATGATAGAGAGGGAGTGAAGGGATAATAACCTGAGGACATGAAAACTTGTTATATATACAATCTCTAGGATTCAAAATGAATTGTGAATGGTTTTGAGTGTTTTAAAAGTATAACAGGCAGTATAAGTGTCAGCAATGCATTCTAACATTGCACAGCAGATTACATGTAGATTGCAAGGAATCTGGATCTTCAAGAAAGGCCTGGAAGGATACGTTTCCAAAGGTAGTCTGTGTCCCAGGGGGGATACAATGCAAATGCAAACGTACACAGGAAGATTCTGCAGCAGAAACAGCAGTTTCTACTGATAGCTGGAAATGAGAGATTTATAAATAACTGTACTGTATGTAGAAGGATGAGGCAATGTCATTAGGGGACCACTGAGTTAATGAGACAGCCTGAAAGTAAAGGATGCAACTTTTGGGGGCAACCAGCTGGCTTGCTGTGAGTGGGAAGAAGTATACAGCTTTCATAACACTGCTTAAGCTCCTTGAGCCAAACATCTCTGGGTAGTTCTCCCTCTTCCTCAGGTGGGCACAGCTGAAGTGAAAAGCAGCCTTGCTTTCTGCCTGTGTGGGGTTGGCTGTACCAGGGAGATATATTCTCCTAAGAACTAAAGCCACAATGACATACTACTAAAGATTTATTCATTACTTACTATGTGGTTGGGACAGGAGGAAAGACGAAAGAAAAACAAAAGACCTTCAGTGAGAGCTTCAAGATTCAAAATCTCAAAAGCAGCATTTTCTAGGATAAAAGGTGCATCAGGTAAAGGGCAGGAGGAAGCCTAAAATCACAGTGACTCAGATAAAAGTCCTATTATCAGATTAAAGAAAAAGCTAAAATACTAGAGTTCTTTTTTGAGGAAGAAAAAAATGAAAAGAACTGCATCAATACACAGTCTGGATGCAGTTGAGTATGACAGCTGGAATAAAAGAGTATGAAAGGTATAGACTTTGATGGCAAATCCAACAGCTTAATAAGAATAAGGAGTATATACCTTATTTTCCAGTTGTTACCAGTGGAACCAAAAAACTAACCACTAATTTCACTATATAAAAGAATCTACTTTACCTATCTCTACTTGCTAAGCAACAAAATAAATAATACTGACGTTAATTCCAATATTTACGTTCTATTTGGCTTTACAAGAGATACAAAAGAACCTTGCTACAAAGATTGATAAGAAGCATATTTTCATTGTACAGGAGCACTCTTTTACAGTTACAATAATGTGTACCCTGGCAATGGCACTTCTCAAGTGAACATCATGGCATTTATGAACATCAGAGATGGTGGTTAAAGAAGTAGGGAAGGAGACACAGCAAAATAACACAACAGGGAAATAAACCCAAGAAGAACAATTCTTTACTCTGTGAAATACCAAAGAATCAATTATTTCACTATGATAATAATAATATGGCATATAAAAATCATATTTCCATGTTATATATTAGTTTATTTCTTTCCTCAGAAATTACTACTCCATTCTTCCTTCTTCCTTTTCATCACTCAATAATGCTTTCTGCTCCCATTTTTATCTCAGGGATGACATGTATTTAATTCAACTCTAAGACACAATTCTCCTGTGTATTTACCTTTGAAATACAAAGCTTCTCTTTGAATTCAAACTAAAGATTTCCTTACACAAAAGCTTGTCCGTCTTTCTAACTCTACCAGTTATCTAATAAAAAGAGTCTACCTACAAATAAAAATTTAGTTTGCTACATCCAAAATATCAACAGGATTTTTGTCCTGAAGCATGATGATATTTGTCAGGAATAGTGACAAACTGAGAAAAGAGGGTCCTGTTATTAGGTTGTGTCCATAGTTTGCCCCATTAGATTTATTAATATAATTTTAATTGAACTTTTATTCCATCAGAGAACAAATGCTTTTCAGAAAATCACAGAATGGTTGAGGTTGGAAGTGACCTCTGGAGGTCACCTGGTCCAACCACCCCTGCTCAGTCAGGGCCACCTCAAGTCAGTTGCCCAAGACCATGTCCAGACAGATTTTGAATATCTCCAAGGATGAAGATTCCACAACCTCTCTAGGTAGCATGTGCCAGTTCTCAGCCACTGTCAACAAAAATTTCTTTGCTGATGTTTCAAGGGAAACTCCTATTTTTCTGTTTGTGCCTCTTTCCTTTTGTCCTGTCACTGGGCACCACTGAAAAGAGCCTGCCTCTGTCTTCTTTGCAGCTAATTACCTTCAGATATAAGATCCCCCCAGAGCCTTCTCTTCTCCAGGCTGAAGAGCCCCAACTCTCTCAGTCTTTCCTCCAGGGAGAGGGGCTCCTGTCCCTTAATCATCTTTGTGGCCTTTCCATGAGTAGGAAGCACATAGTGACATGTTTGAGGATATTTGAACGTCAGCAACATGAGATATTTCAAAATTTTCATTTCAAATTCACATCTAATTTAAAATTTATTGTAACTGTGTATTGCACAAGATAAAAAATAGTTGAAATAGTTACAGCTGAAATAGATAGTATCTTTAGAACATATTTCAAAAGATAAGAAATGTAAATATTTGTTTTATTATTTTCCTTTGCAGATGACTGCAATATTTTGTAATTTCTTGCCTCATTAAAATGAAATCAAGCTTTTAAATCCTCAAAAAAATCAATTCTTCCTTCTCCTCCCAGATTTAGTATCTATATTATGAAGTCACATGCAACACACAAAGAAGAATTATACCTACAAAAGACTGTCCATCTCCACAAAGTCTCACTTTTCTTATTCTTTTTGTCAATCTTCTTGTTGTCCAGCCAGTCAGCTCTTTGTACATGTTTTTTTTTTTCCTTGGAAAACAAGGATAATATTTCTTGAAATTTTTATAGCAGACATGGCCAAAGTCTCATACAGAGCAGAATACATTATAATAGGTAAATGGATGTGAAATGTGTTAGAAGGAGCTGTTAAATCAGTTTTTAAGCACTATTTCAATATTCTTATTGTCATCATTATAAAAGTTTGCATCTGTATTTCAGATGCATGCTCAGATACACACAGCTGAGCACAAAAGACTATTTGTACTGCATCTATTGGATGAAAAGCTCAACATGAGCCGGCAGTGTGCACTGGCAGCCCAGAAAGCCAACCACATCCTGGGATGCATCAAAAGAAGCGTGACCAGCAGGTTGCAGGAGATAATACTCCCCCTCTATTCTGCACTTGTGAGACTCCACCTGGAGTACTGTGTCCAGCTCTGGAGTCTTCAACATAGAAAGGACATAGACCTGTTGGAACGGGTCCAGTCGAGGGCCACAAAGATGATTAGAGGGATGGAGCACCTCTGCTATGAGGACAGGCTGAGGGAGCTGAGGCTGTTCAGCCTGGAGAAGAGAAGGCTCTGGG
This sequence comes from Pedionomus torquatus, assembly GCA_013398155.1. Lineage (NCBI taxonomy): Eukaryota > Metazoa > Chordata > Aves > Charadriiformes > Pedionomidae > Pedionomus > Pedionomus torquatus. Next base: position 452,323 of record VZRU01008879.1, read on the forward strand.
GAAACCTTATAGCAGCCTTCCAGTATCTGAAGGGAACCTACAGGAGAGCAGGAGAGGGACTCTTTCTCAGGAAGAGTAGTGACAGGACAAGGGGTAATGGTTTTAAACTGGAAGAGGGGAGATTTAGGTTGGATATTAGGAATAAATTCTTTCCTGTGAGGGTGGTGAGGCACTGGAACAGGTTGCCCAGAGAAGTTGTGGATGCCCCATCCCTGGAAGTGTTCATCAAGATGAAGCTGGATGGGGCTTTGAGCAACCTGCTCTAGTAGGAGGTGTCCCTGCCTATGGCAGGGGGGTTGGAACTCCATGATCTTTAAGGTCCCTTCCAACTCTTACCATTCTATTATTCTATTAGAAAGCGAAGCTAACAAGAATTCTGAGAAGGATACATTGAAAATACAGTATTTGTCCTATAGCATAGCTTGTTATGAGGACTTTTGTGGTAGAATTATTAAGTCATGACAAAAAGATTCAATCAATCCTTTTGATAATTGCATGACTTTAAAATATTATTCTCACCAGTTAACTACATTTTTCTAACATGAACATCTGATTGTATTGGGAAGCAGCATTTGGTTTTATTCTAGTTTTGCAACAGAAAATTAAGCATTGTTTGCAATGTCAACCCCAAAGTTATCATTCATTTTCAAAATGCTTTCAAAGAAATATTCAATGATTAACATCTACAAATACAGAACAACATGTCAAATGTTGCTAGTTTCAGTGGTGTTTTACTGAGCATGCAATTTCCTTGTTTTGGAGTAGCGTTGTGTTTAATTTCTTTTTATTATTCAGTTCTGTAATTCACATACTTGTCTGTATTCAGACTGCCATACACTTTTTTTGGAGGAGGGGCACAGAGAGTAAGTGGAGCTGCTTATTTATTTGGACTCAAATCAAGAACCAAGTAGCCCACGCCTCTCTTGATATGAACAGAAATCAGGTATGTTTTCCAATAAGTAATTCAACATTTTCCGTATTGGAATTTTCTTCTATGGTTATTGGTGTTTCTAGATGAGTAAGGAAGTTTGGGCAACAGCACCCTACTTCAGGAACCATAATTAAGTTAGTATCATTCTTAAATTAGATATCATTGGCAAATTTTAATTCTGGCAACTGTGGCTATTTTTACAGGATGAATTTATGCAGTCTTAAAATACAAATTACTATATTTCAATGCAATAATTAAAAAAAAAAAAAAGTTTCCATAACTCTGTTGCAGATATATCAGTAAATAGTTTTGAGTGTGTTACAACTGTTCTGGAGATACAAGACCCTCAAATGTCTGTTGAACTCCTGTGTGAACTTTGTTCTTGTAATGATAACTGCAAAGATAAATTCCAACAAAGCAAAACCCATGCATGTCTGACAATTTTCTTTTATTCAGATAGTTAGCTTTCCTATAATCAAATAAATTCACATTTAAATCAGATTAAATTCTTCCCACTGATGCAATATAGATGACATGGAATTAATGTAACCTTACTCAATAATTTGTGAAATTTTTCAAAATAAATTGATATTTTTGCACAATAATTTATTCAAAATAGTTTCTGTGGAAAAAAAAAAAACAACAATGCATGCTCCTAATCTCATTGCAAGATTCTTTTCCACTTTCAGTGTTCATTTGTAAAGAAATCACTTGATGAAAACTAGTAGTTATAAAAAAAAAAAAAAAACCAAACAAAAAAACCCACAAAAAAAAACACAAAAAAAACCCCGTGTTTAGCAACTACAGGAAAAAAAAATAATCCATAATACCCTCTACACATTCCTCCCTTTCACCACGAAGTTATTACTTAAAGAAATGATTGTGTTTCCTATTATGAACCCATTTATAAATGACCGAGGAAAGAAAGGACTTTAGGTCAAGTAATTGTTCGTTGTTCCACTGAATGGCAACATTCAGACTTCAAATAAATACATAAAGAAAAAGGTGCTTTCCATCTTCTCATGAGTAAGACCTAGAAGGCTTTCTAAATAAATTTCTAGTTTTGTTGATTACTTGTGGAAACACAATAAATTTGTTTCACTTTGATGGAAATATGTATGCCCTGCAGAAATCAGAGTTCTCAAAAAAAAAGAATGGGTTGAGATACATAGACTTATTGGTTGAAAAATGCAGAAAATGAGCCAGAAATGTCAAAATACATCACTAACACCTCACAGGTCAAATTGAAAATTTGTAATAAACTTCAGAGTAACCAGTTGGAAAGTTAAAAAAAATCACAACAAACCAAGCATTGTTGCAACTTGCAGAAAAACAAAAGGATGCAAAGCTGTAATTAAGCTACCTTGGGAATTGTATGGCAGTAATCCAAATTTCATGTCACTGTCTTACTCAATCTTGTGCCAGATATTTGTGGGGGACAGAGGAGGGAGGGTGTTTTCACCAACCTTCACCTTTCCACATTTCTTCAGAGGTGGGGAGAAGAAAGGGGTTCATTGACCAAGCTCATAACAAACCAGGCATCTGTCTTCTCAATATCTTAAATGATCAGCAGCAGAGAAACAGACAGCTTTGGTGGCAGACTTACTGTGCTCTAAACTAGATATCTAAAATGAGTTGAATGCCTGTCTAGTTCTTAAATTGACACTACTTAAAAATACCCGGTTTTCTCCACTGTCCGTAAAGTGTTCCTAGTACATCTAGTTCAGATGTTAATACCTCATTTGTTGCTGGAAAAGTGAAATGATTCTGCCACCAGGAACACGCAGCACCTGTAGGAGACGCCTTTCTGTAACTCTTACAACTTTCATTTGCAACAGGAAGACTTCTAGAATCCCTTGTAGAAGGTCTGTTGCCAGCAGGAGTTAAACGCAAGAAATTTTGCCTAACTAGTGTAGCCAGATGGTTTCCTGACAACATGCCAGTTCCATCCTGACAGCCTTCAAAACTCTATGTGCTGCTTAAAGAAAAATCTCAATTCAAAATCATCTGGGGAAACCACACCTCCTGTTTCTTTGGACAGAATTTCAGTTACAATGCTGAAAGATCTCTCATAATCTCCTCTCCTCACCAGCCCCTTTTTAATTATTTGAAAAATGAAATAATAACATAAAATAACTCTTAAATTCCTCTCATAAAATAACATTTTATACAGCCACCAACTGGCTTCTAAACTTTTTTATCATAATTTCTGAATTCTTTCAGCTTCCTTGAATCTCTCCTTTTCGCAGCCCAGAAGCTTTTCTTGCAGGATTGGCTTTGGGTCAGAAATCACGAGTGCTGCAGCACTAACTTGCCAGTGGGTCCTCCCCTCTTATTAAATGCCCTGGGAAACTTAACATGTCTTGGGAATTCAGTTTTTTGCAAGGAGGGAGGGTAGGTGAGAGAGGAACAAGTCCATCAGTATTCTGCTGCTGTCTCTCTTTTTATGCTTCAGCGGCTGTATTTTTATCTACATCAAAGGGCTTTGCTTTGTTTTCTCACCTGGATTCTCTCTTTTGTGCTAAGGTGGGAGTGAAGAATTCAGCATGCTGAGAAGTGAACTCCAAAGGGAACAACATCTGTTCTTTTAAGTATTGGTAAACAGATCCCTATTAGAAACATTTGTACATTTTTCAGCTACTTTTTAAGTACTCTGAGCAAAAATTAACTCTTTGTTATCATGAGCAGAATATATAGCCAAAGAAGTAGATAAAACAAAAAAAGTTGATGTAGCTGGCTTTCACAAATATGAAGATTAATTAGGTGATCAGAGATGGGAGTTTCAATTAAGTGATGGAATTACTTTTTGAAATAGAAAGTTTTTTACAGGCATTCTCTGATAGCAGTCAGGGCTTGATTTGTCACCTCTGTATAAATTGATTCTATAGCTGCATCATCTCAGTCAATAGTACTTTATCCCCAAGATTTTGTATGATTTATCCTGCTTATGAATAGGAACAAAATGTTTTTCTTCAAGTTGTTTTTTTGTAGTACAAAGAAAATCTATTTTTGAAAAATGCAACCCCTTTTATACCCTTTTAGCCAGGTTAGAGATGAGTTGAAGCCCAAGATCTGTAAAAGATTGGATCATGAATTTCAGTTACACACACTAATAGGTGATGTCCAACATGAACTTGTCAAGAGTTCATATTTTGCCAAATGTTCAAAGTAAGAGACCTTGTGGAGGGGAAATAGCAAAATGACAACATATTGCAGCTTTGCTGCAGCTTTTGTCGTGACCTTCAGACAAAAGTCATATGCAGTCTTGGGCAATACAGCCAAGGTTCCCAGATTTAGTTTACTGTCAGTGATTTCTGCTTCTGTGCCTCCTAATTCCATTCTAGGCCAAAACCCATGATCTTTTTCAGCTCCAAAAACTTTGAGTCATCTATATGCTTTACCCTTCTCAATGTGTCAGCAACAACAGCAGCTCCATGATTTCAAGAGGGTTAAGCAAAGGCATGAGAAGGAGATAAAGAAACTCTTCTTCTTTACTCAGTACGACCAAAGTTTAATTAAGGTACTACATAAAGATAATTAATGTACGGTGTAAAGCAATTGGAAAAAGTCTAGAGAAAAATATGAAAGGCCTAAAAACCACATCCATTTTGAATATACTGAGTTTATAATCCAGGAGAAAAAGAGAGAAAAAACAACCAGCCGACAGACCAAACAAGATATTATACTCCCCTTCAAAATGCAAAAGATCACCAAAACAAACCAAAACAAAAAAATTAATTATTACTTCTAATTCCTGTGGCTAGAAAAAAAAAAACACAAAAACAAAAAAAAACAAAAAAATTAATTATTACTTCTAATTCCTGTGGCAAAAAAAAAAAAAAAAAAAAAGTAGTCTTAAAAGTATTAGAATAGACTATATAAGACTATATTAGACTATATAAGACTACATAGTCTAAGACTATATTAGACTATATAAGGTTTGGGAACCCCAATCCCTAGAAGTTTTTTAATAAAAGGCAACACAATTTCCAGTGAACCACAGTTCGATATGGATGGTTGTTTTCATGCTGCCCTGCCTTTCTCTGTGTTGACTTTGGTAGCCCTACTTCTGCTCAGTATCAAACTATGAAATCACTGAATTAAACTTAGACCCACAAAGCATCCTAAATGACTCCCCTTCATACTAAGGAGACTTTTCGTTCATGCATAATGCCCAGTTCATCATGATATACTGTTCTCTATACCATTGACCAACAGAGGCATCCCAGTCCAGCTGCAACCTGTATATTCATCTGAGATAGTATTTTGGTACTGGTAGCTTGACTTCAATGAAGCAACATCATCAGATTAATAGCGATGAACCCCCTGTCATTCTGGAAGCTGTGGTTGATTATCAATGGCTACAAAGAGCATTGTGTTATAGAATATTCATATGTTTAGATATTTTGGATTTTTATGTTATCCGTGCACCAGCTGCAAGTACATGCTCTGATGTCCAGCTGTAGAGCTGGGTGATTTTCTGACAAAATAAAGCCATATCCTGGCCTGAAAAAAACTCAGCTGGAAAAAAACCCTGATTTTTAACTGGTACTGAGCTCCAACAGTGAAGTTGGAGTGAGTTTCAACCATGTAACTACCAAGCAATGCCCCAGCACTCCCAACAAGGATACATCCACTTCTAGAGTGCCTTACCTGTTCAGACATCCCGTGAGCAGACCTGCCTCAGGAAGAAGAGCTCCAGCCCAACGTCCAAAGCACATTGTCAGATAGCCCTCTATTTAACTGGAAGTCCTGTGGCCTGAGTTACTGTATACCTGGATACCTTACAAAATCTTCTCTACCTTTCCCCTAATAGACAAGCCCCTTTCCCCAGTGTACATCAATGTTTTCATACTGTCATCTAGACCCTCTTTATGGATGTGTGATTATGCATAAGTATCTGGGTCTTCCTGTGTGCTCTGAAACTACAGCAAGGTCTCTTAAATTGCTGCTTCTCTGTCATACATCAGACAAGAAAGCTGTTCAGCTCTCTTCAGTTCACAAGGAGAAATTAGAGGGGTTGCCTGTGGTAAGAACCAAGGCCAGCTTTGAGAGTATGGACAACTGAAAAACATTAATGTCTCCTATCCAGCTCTAAAAGTAGAATTTGAACAATGTGACAAAGAAGGAAGCATGTTGACTCATATGAAAACAGAGATGACAACTGAGTAATAATATTGACTTTAACCTCCCCAAGGAGGGAAGGAAGAAAGAGAAAGAGGGCGAAAAGTTAATATAAAATAAAAGAAAAATCTAAGAGGCAGTATCTTTGAAAAACCTTTAAAGTCTTTTAATTGAGATATGCATTTGCCATGTGTTTATTAGTGTTACCAAATCTATAAAAGGTCACAAGTCAGTCCATCCCATTTAACATTCCTGCAATTAAAATGGGAGTTTGAGCAATGTCTTCATTTTATAAAACCTGTATTTATGAGAATAAGTAGGGACTTTATTGAATCAACCGTCTATATTATATATATTGGGCATAAAATAGATGATTACCATATAACTTTGAGACAAATTTGAATTAAATATTGATCCATACAAACTCTTAACAGCCAGAAAACAGCCCAATTGCCATGGATATTGAAGACTCTAATGGTTTAGATGAACACTATAACACACACAAAGGCAGATTATACAGTATTTTAAATCTAGAACACGAGGTTCAAGGGTTATTTGCTGGAAGTAGTGAAAAATATAGTGACAGCTGTAAGAAGTTAAAATCTAATATATAATAGCTAAGTCTGAACAGCAAACTGTTCGGTGCAGTGATTAGCACTTGGATGAATGAAGCCCATTGCTAATCTTTGTGGTAGATGTGAAGTGCAGCAAGTGAACAGGATTACACAATGAGAAGGAGACAGCATTAATGTTGGGGTTTTTTTTTAATTGATAGCACTATATGTCATGGCTGGTTGACCAGCAGTTTTGCTTTGTTTTTTTTGCAAAGCTTTGAGAATAAATGAATTAACCATCAGCTTTCTGTCTAGCCAACACTATGATAGCAAAATATAAAACAGAAAATATAGGTCTCTATAGTGCCTTCCAAGGTGTTCTGAAGATATCCAGAAACTGAAATAACTTTATGAGTTACAAGAACAGCCAAGTATCTTTATTCCACATTCTTCCTCTGCCTGCATTGTTTCATTTCCCAAACACTAAATAACAGAATATTTGAATGCTTGCTGCTGTACTAAGCTGAAAGAGACTTAATCTGACTTGCAATAAATAGCCAATTTTTCTATATTATCAGGAGCCAGCAGAGCTGATGTAAATATAACATTCTCAAATCACAGTGAAGCTGAGGTGAGATAAAACAAGTCTGGATTGCTGAACAGTCTCTGGGTGTAGCTGGCTGAAAAATCTTTTACTTTCTCATTTCCTATGATGGCAAAGCGGACAAATGAGCATTCCAGTAAACTGCATTCACAGCCCACTTTTTCTTATCCCATGGCACTTTCATCCATAGATTCATTGGCTTAGGAACTGCTTTTACTGCTGATTTCTAACACCTTGACTTTGATAAAGTGCTGGACTGAGAACAAACTTCACTCACATTCTCCTCCCAGCTTAACAGCTGACCACCGAGAGCTACAAACTAATCCAAATCTTGCAATGAGGTGATTACCCATCAGTCAGCTGCTATATTTAGGCTTTATTTCCTTAGCTTGCTTGTAAGAACATCAGAGGAAAGTGTGTGAAAGAGTGTGAAGTTATGGCGTCATCCATTACTTCTGCTCTAGCCAAAAGTACTGAAAATGTCACAAGAAATATGTTAGCTAAACTCTATCCATAGTTGAATAATCTGTTCTTATCCCTTAAATACTTATGTATTAACTATTAAAATATTTGCTTCAGAAAATCTGTTTTCTGGAATGTTGACATTAGCCCAATTGGTATGTAGTTCTGAGAGTACCACTTCTTTCCAAAGAGAAAAACCTTTATCTCTTTCATGTTCTCCACAATTTATTTCCACATCATATTTTGGATTAAATTCTTGAATATTTCTGGGATACATGTTACTCAACCCCTCTTCTACAGAAGACCATCAAATCTGTCTTCTTATTATCTTTGTTCAATTGTTTCCTTATATCTGATATATATTCCCATGCTGTTACTGTAAATTGTATTAAGCTTTCTATTGCAAAAAGATGAACCTAAACTATTTTCTATATTTCACATTTAATACAGTAATTACATTAATATTAAAGCAGTCTTCAGCAGAACCTGAAATGCTCAAAACTTTATGTCTATGTTGATCAGAGTCAATTAATATGGCTTTTTACACAGAAGCTGTTCAAAGTTGTGTTGAACAATATTTCATCATTTGTGCATGATGTAAAAGAGATTCCTCAAAAATATAAACACAAGCAAGAGTAGTTATGTCTAGTGAATAAAATTTTAAGGGAAGCCAAAGAAATCAGCCGTAGAAAGAATCACCTTATGCAGCATTTTTTCAAAATTAAGGAACTAGACTTAGAACACAGACTGATGAACATTGGTTCATTAGTCCAATCACATTTTTCTGAACTGCATGATTTTCAGCAAGTATAAACTAAGTGTGGCAGGCTACAAATAAACTGTCTGAGACTTGAATAACATGGTTTTTATTATTTTAACTTTTTAATAGCTAAAAAAAAAAATCACAATTTAGGTATTGAGGGTCATCAGAGTGAGGTTCTGATTGAGTTACAGGTTTTACAGGTTTTTAAAGCCCTTCAAAGTAATTTCTTTAAATATTCAAAATTTGGATATTGTTCAAAAGTCTGTAAAAATAGAAAAAAAAAACAGCTGACATAAAGCAACAAAATAGTACAGATAATATATTAATACATGTTAGAGCCCTATGCAATAATAATACTTTTACTTATCTTGCCAACTAATACTATTTATACTTTTAAAACCACTGGAAATTTTAAAAGCAAGTTTTAACTAAGTAGGTTGGAGGTTTTTTTCCCTCCTAATGAAACTTCTTTTCTAAACATTACACTCAAAAAGTCACAACATGATTCACATCATCTGATAAAATTGACTCTGAGAGGAAGAAGTTGGATCTGAGTGATAAACATTTAATTTCAAAGTTATTCGTCTGCTACTGAAAACAATGTGCATTGTCCTTTCTGGAAAAAAATGAAGTAAAGTAGTAGGGGGAGATTAATTTTTTCTAAGGTTAAAATGCTGTCCAGAACTAGTAACACTGAAGCTGAGGGCAATAATTGTTTGGATCAGATTTTCATCCGAGACATTTGCATACACATAAGAAGCCTCCTGCAGATTGTCTTCATCACTCTTCATTCTTGAATTATCAGGTGGAAATTGGTATTTTTAATTTAGGTTCCCTACTTGGTCACAAATTGAAAAGACTGTGGGAATTTAAAATAGCCAAGATAAGTGACTGTCACTCTATTTGGGAAAAGAACAGATTGAGTAGCCTTCTTTGCTCCTGCAAAAGCAGCACTGTAGACCAACAAAATATTCCAAGAATCTTGTCATACAAACCTTACATATGGAAGTTTCATTCCTGTCGTGGCTATCTTTTATGTTACTATAAAATTTCAAAATGAGAATCAAGGTGTTTACTGAGGGGCAGATGATTCTTTAGTCCTCAGAGCTGAGGGAAGTGTATTGAGTTCCTAGAATAAGTAGGGACTATATTTATGTAATTGTAAGAAGGCTCATAAAAACATCTTTGATTTAAAAAAAAGACTGTAAAGTGAAAAAAATTTGTGCACTTTTTATATTTTCTTCTGGATTTTGTAGCTATAAATACATGCAGAGGTTCTTTCCATCTTCTGGGATAAACTTGAGCATCCTTTTTCCCAATGCTTTTGTATGCCTTTATGCAAGAATATTAAATGTCTTAAGTATATTTTGATGTTAGGTTTGGCTTTGGATGTTGGGGTTTGGAGTTTGGGGCTTTGGTTAGGTTTTGGGAGTTTTTGCGGTACTGTTTTGTTTTTTTTTTTTTTTTTTCTGTATTGGGCAAATATTCAAAGCACAGGTTAGCTAGGTTCTTTTTAAACAATTGAGTTAAAGTTGCTCTTTTCTGTCCTCAGCTTTCAGTACAGAAGGATCAGATTTCTTACATCTATCATGGTTTGAGTTGGGATAGAGTCAACTTTCTTACTAGTAGCTGGTGCACTGCTACATTTTGGATTTGGGCTGAGAAACAGTGTTGATAATGCACTCCTGTTTTTATTTGTCACTCAGCAGTAAAGGCCTTTTCTCCTCCTCACACCACTCCACTGGCAAGTAGGCTGGGGATGCACAGAAGCTAGGGGACACAGCAGGGACAGCCTGACCCCAACTGACCAAAGGAATATCCTATACCATGTGACATCATGCTTAGTATATAAAGACGGGGGAAGAAAAAGGAAGGGAAGGACATTCAAGGCAACGGCATTTGTCTTCCCAAGTAACTGTTACATGAGATGGAGCCCTGCTTCCTGGAGATGGCTGAACATCTGTTTAATGATGGGAAGTAGTGAATGAGTTCCTTGCCTTGCTTTGCTTGATTTTGTGGCATTTACTTGACTTATAAAAGTGTCTTTATCCCAACTTATGACTTTTCACACTTTTAGTCTTCTGATTCTCTCCCCCATCCTATCAGGGAGGAGTGAGTGAGCAGCTGCACAGTCCTGGTTGCCAGCTAGGGTCTAACCACAACAGTTATTGAAATAAAGTGCAGTATGTACACTTACTTGGAAATATTTGTCTCCTTAATAGAAGCACGATTTTAAAAGATACTCTTCGCCTTAAGTTTTAACAAGACTTTTCTTCCATATCTTAATTTGGAACAAGGTGTTCATCAGTCTACTGTTCTATAAATAAAGAGAAAAAGAAATAGCAGTAGCTGTGATTATCCTTCATGTCAACAAAAAATGGCTTGAAACTAAGTAGGAACAGGGACGAGCAGAGATCTCCTTTACTATGATCTCCAAAAAAACCAAGATATCAGATTTACACGCTTGAAAACAAACTGTTATGCCATAAAGATAAAACTATCATTTTACTTCAATGGATAAAACCAATTAAAAATAAATAAATAAAATGAGAACTCGTTGGTTCTTATGTAGATATTATGCAATTTGGGACTTAATGCAATTCTAGTTTTATCCCTTTATCTGACTACTTCACAGGCATACCATAGGGGAGAGGATGGCTTCCTCTTCTCGTTGAAGAACTATTTATTCCAGAAAAGGCTTTGAAACCAGTGAGCTATTGTTCATCTGCATATCTGTGCACACGCATCCACGAAGCATATAATTATTTTTTTTTCCCCTGACCCCTCTTTTACACATACCTTTTCAGTTACAGAAAGCTGCACTAGACAGTTTTCAGTATTTGATCACTTGTGGGGCATGCTAAAATCAGAAGACATTTTTTACTACGCAAGTTTCTGCAAATACACATAACCCAGATGTGTTCTAATTCTTTTATAAAATGTTCTCTCCTTTTCAGGATACTACTGCATTAATCAATCTTTTGTGTTCATTGTCAAGTTATGCCATCACCTTTGGATATCTGAACTCCAGTAGCTGGTTTATCTTGTTATACTGCCTGATGGATGCCAACCCAGAATTCACTTTGCAAGTTTATGAACCGGCACTCCAAAACTAACTTGATTCTTAAAAATAGCATGGTCATTTTTGCAAGGCAAAGCAAGCTCAAGACTTACCAACCCTAAATTTGTTCACTGCAGAGGCAGTTCAGGTGCCTTCCAGACCCTGAGCCCATATGAAGCACTGACAATACACACAGTCTTATGCTCCAGGTCTGACAACATCCTTCATGCTAAATCCTATATGCTGAATCCTCTACATCCTTTAAGCTAAAGCTACAATGCCCAAAATATTGGCTTATTATTAATTTCTAGGAGATTAAAATAAATAAATAAAAAGAGATAAAAAGGACATTGGCTTGTTGAAGTGATTCTAGATAAGGGCCCTGAAGATGATCAGAGGGCTGGAGCGCTGTGATGTAACAAGGGGCAATGGTTTTAAATTAGAAGAGGGGAGATTTAGATTAGATATTAGGAAGACATGCTTTCCTGTGAAGGTGGTGAGGCACTGGAAGATGTTGCCCAGAGAATTTGTGGCTGTCCCATCCCTGGAAGTGTCTAAGGCCAGGCTGGATGGGGCTTTGAGCAACCTGGTCTAGTGAGAGGTGTCCCTGCCCATGGCAGGAGGGTGGAACTAGGTGATTTTTAAGGTCCCTTCCAGCAGTAACCATTCTATGATTCTGGTTTCATTGAACACTACAAACATTGGATGTGATGGTAAAAAAATAATAAAAAATCTTGATTTCTCATTCCAGTCTAACGACATGGTTTGGGATTAAGACACTACCAGTACCTTTTATCACCAACAGGCATCAATGCATACTGATATCTGTCGATATCAAAAGAAGTTGATACTTACTGGAAGGCTTCAACACCTATCAGCACCTGTAGGTACCAATACTGACACTCATTAACACTCATCTCCAGGCAATGTCATTTGTTAATGCCTGTGGCTCCATCTCAGACAACGGATATTTTTGACCCATGTAGTCTTGGCTCTGTTTAAATTAGAAGTTTTAACCCAAGTCTAAAAAAAATAATAGCAATCACCTCTTAGTAAGAGTTAATAATTCTTATTACTGAATGAAGCTGCTTAATCTAATGAACACACTTTTTAAAAAATAAAAACAAAGAAACTCAGTGAAACTTATAATAAGAATTCACAATTGCTATTAAACAAGGGTCTTGGTTACATTTAAAAATATATGAAGGCATAAAGAGACATATGAAGGGCATCGCTGTTTACCATGGCTTAGCCACCTCCACAGAGAGGGTAACCAAAAAAAGCAGCTGATATGACTGCAAGTGACCTGCTCATGTAGAGTTTATCCCGCAGGGAAGAAAGGAATTGTACTAATATACCACAAAACAGTAACTGAAAATACAAAAGAAAAACATAGTCAAGAATTAACTGTGGCAACTCTGTTCTTTCCTCCTCTCTACAAAATAACTGTTAAAAACAAAAAGAACCCCAACCTCATAAAACTATGCAGTCCCAGGATAATTCTTTTTTTTTGTGGTGGTTTGATCATATCTGCAACACGATTATATTTTTTATTAAGAAGCAGTGCCTAGTAGTATCAGTGAAGAAAAATAGTTTTCTGAGGGAAGCCGCTTTGCTTCAGCGGTGCATTGTGTGCTGATCGTTTCAGAGCATTCACGTCCTCTTTTCATTTCAGATTGAAGGGAGTCATTTATTCCATTGTACATGGCTCTCTCCCGCCCTCCTCACTTCCTCTTTTGCCCTTTATTATATTGAGCCACACTGTATATTTCTATTTTACAGACGTAAGAAAACCTCAATTATGTCCTTTAATACGCTTGCCTGTTGTGAGAGCCATACGGGGTGAACCAGCTCCCTGGAAGCCACCTGCTGCACAAGAAACCAAGCAGGAGGAGGTTAACCTTTAAACCACAGAATAAGTCTGAGTGAAACCACCACTCACCGCTTTGCAGCTTTGCCGTGCTGCCGAAGCACAGTGGGTCCGCTCTAAATTTGGCAGTAAAGTCTACTAGAAGGTCAGGGCACTCTTGCTATGCATTCATCCTCTGCATTGTCCTCCTATAGAAATCACCCGTATTATTCCTCAAAACAACTGATGCCACTGTGCTCCAGTATAGCTACGTATATATAGTGCATCCACAAAGAATAACAGTCAATTTTATTGTGCTCTTGACTCTTGTGAGATAATTTACCTTAGCTTCAAAATAGGCACAAGCCAAATTAAAGCTGTGCTATAGTAGAACAGCCATCGTGTGCACTGTGTCTGAATATCCTCGAGTGAGAGCGTAGCAATGTGAATTTTTTAGAAAAGGCTAGCTGAAAGAAACTTGCTTCTCCCTTCATTAATCATTTGTACCCACTGACAGTGGCATTCAGAGGAATCAAAAATAAGGAGGATTAGGAAATCTGTGAAAAAGACAACAATAACATTTTGGATAATGGCTGTGTAATTATACTTTACAAGAACATCTAAGCTGATTTCTAATTAAGAGCAATTAAAATAAAACCTAAAATGGTGTTAGAATATTCAGTTCCAAATGATCATTTTTATATTTATCTGGGTTATGTTTCAGCAAACTTTGCAAAGAGAAAATTACAAGTACATTCCTTATCAACTGTAACAGAAGACTTAGTGGGGAAAAAGCGTGTACAACATTGAAAACATATTCTTCAGTCAAGGCAAATCTGAGATATATTGAAAAAATATCATAGCAGTGTTTTTCTTTTAGTTGTTAACTTGAATGAATGCAGAAGTTATTTTGTGAATAACCTGAGCAGTAATTCCTCATTCTCTTTGGCTACCATGTTTATTCTAACTCTTCAAACTTTGGCAAAGTAATTGTAAGTAGAGTAAACAGATACGTAGAAATGAAAAATATTAATAGTGAAGAACTAAAAAAAAAATAAAGCAATTTATAACATATTATGATATCCACAGTTACACCAAACCTCTAAAAACCCTCCGGTGACACAGGAAAATGTAAAGAGAATTAATTCTTATGTTTTAATACAGCAGCAAGAAAACATTAGAAATGCTTGTGACAAATTGGGTTCCTGCATTTTGGCACCAGCAATTCAGTGCTATTAATTCAGTGATTATTTTATTAACCCCCTTTTTTTTTAACAATATCAGTGGATTAATGTTTACATTTATACATCTGCATGTGGTCGAATAACTGTGCCTTACAATTTCCATTTCTGCCTGTTTTTGCTATAGTGTGAAAAACGCAAGCACAGACGTAAACCACTCCCCAGCTGTATCAGGGAACAAACGAGCAGATTTCTCAAATAAAACCACAGGGGTCAGCATCAGCAGAAATGAGCATGTGTAAACAAGCTACGTAACAGGTTTGCCCTTAGCCTATATGCATGTTTACCGTTAAGCTTGTGCTAAACTGCTTTAGATTGATGGCTGTTTAAATTTAAAAGTCAGATTTATATCTAAATTTACTGATTATTGAAACTTCTGAAATATGCCCACCTTTAACCTACCTTTCCCTGTTCCACTCTGGAGATCATTTTTTCTCTTCATTATGAAAACATAGGTTAGAGTGGACAGAAGAAGGGAAATGGCAGGAGAGTATAAGGAGCAGCCCAATGGCCTAAAGTGCTCAGTCCTTCCCATGGACTTCTGTATGTTCATGGAAGGACCCAGTGGCACTTCCATATTGATGTACAAGTCCTGATGAGCTGGAATTGGAACAGAAGAGGGAATCTAGAAGCGTTAACGTGGCTCAGGACTTGAACTGAGCCCTGGAACTTCAAACCATGGGCCCACATTTCTGAAAAGAACAGAGACAGTAGGAATCTAAACTCTTCTGAACTCTCAGTTTTAGAGCACGTTTTTGCCTTGAAATTAGAGAAATACAAAATGACCCGAGATAAAAAGGGAACTGAAAGAGATAGGGGAATATGATTACTCATCTGTATGCATACTTCTCTCACAAAAAATTTGACATGACACTCCATAAGATGGTGTCCAGTGTATATAATTATTTATAATACTGATGTTTAAAGAAGTCAACCTCAGTTTTGTGTTCATGCATAACAGTAAAACCAACATCAAAACTGAGAACAAACACACATTGACAACTTGTGCAAAACCATCAGCCATTTCAGAATAAAAGAGTTTAATAACAATTCTACACTCATTTACTTCTCAGTTAAGCTGTCTGGATTCTAGGGAGAGGAAGTTGTTTATTTGGTTCTTTCCTGAAGCTGACAACATCAGTTGCTCCTAAAAATCATCAGTGGCTCCATTAATCTTACCATCTTTCTGAAAATATCCAATCACCTTCTTCCAGGTACACGGTGGGAACTCAAATACCACATGACACTGCTTTAAGACTCAGATTAGATTCTCCACACATGAAAAAAAAAAAAATGCTGAAAGACTGAGGATATTTCATTTCTGGGACTGGTGCACAGGCTAACACAAAAACAGGCACACCTGAAAATGCACTGGTGTCGGTGAATTAAGAAAGAGAAGTCAGGAACCATCTCTGTTAACTATGGTTTAAAGAGTTAATCCAGATGTTTAACTACAAGTTTAGTCTACCCTGGGCCTGAGAATTTCTGTGGAAAAATGTTCTGCTTTGCTAGACCCTTACCAGGGTTTGCGTTCACCCACCATTGCCTGTGAGCGCAGTTCCCCACCACTTCTGGGGAATGGTTGAAGCCTCTTCCCTTGCCAAACAAGCCGAGCTGTAGGAAGAGATTTTGTGACTAATTTCCCTTTTCCTCTCACAAGACAGATGGGTTCCAGTCCAAATTAAAGCATAACCTGGTCTCTGTCCTGTATGTTCACCCATATACTGTCAATGCCAGATAAGCATCTCCCAAACTCCCTTAGCCTGTGGGAAAGGCAGGCTACGATTCTTGGAAGCTTGTGTTGCTTCTCTTGGAAAGACATCTTGTGGCCATGAAATCACTTTACTCTGTCCCCTGGCTAAGGCAAGATTTCTTTTATGTCTTATTCTTTAGGATTCAGAAAATAAAGGTACTATTTGCCTCCAGTACAGTTCCTCAGTCTAATGTGCTGTTAAGAAGAGATGCTTCAATTTTCTTTCCACTGCTAATGAAGTAAGTGAGTATTTGTCTTGCTTCTTCAATCAGAGCTCTAATAATTGAAAGGAAGGGGAGTGAAAAATGCAAGAGAGTGCTCTTAGAAGAAGATGAATGTCCCAGCATGTCCCCAGCATTGTTGTTTTGTAAACAAGTTAGTCAGATTCCAAGCCTATAAGCTGAATTGCACAATAAAACCAAAGTGGTTTTACTCAATATCAATGCAACTAATTAAATTACAGAGTTAATTTTTATTAAAAGTGGGAATATATTTGTCAGGAAAAGTTGTGTCTGTGCTTAATGTTTGATTCCTACTAGAGTCTAGTCTTTCCATTTACCTATGGAAAATTAAAAATATTGAGGTTATGACACTGATGTGATGAAAACTGTCTGTAATAAGAATCGCTTTGATATATGTAACCATCACACTGTAAAAAGAATTTTGGCAGAGGCCAAACAAGGGATGGAGAACAGTTGACCTCAATGACTGTAGTCCAGACAAGTAATGTATCAAATCTAATAGAAATCAGACTTTCCCCAGCTGCAGGTAGAGAGACATGAAAAAAGAAAAGTATTTCCAAACCAAAGCAAAAGTTCAAAGGAGATTCAGAAAAAGAAAAACAGCTTAGGCTCACAGAATTACACGAGAAGCTTTGTAAAGAAAAAGATTAAAGGTTCTCTTATTCTGCCAGCTGCACAATCAGCTGCACTCAGAAAAGGAAATCTGAAACAAAGAGAAGACCACATGTTTATGTGCTTCTCTCAATAATATTACATAACTGATACCAATACAAATTTCACAGGTTATACAAGAAATAATTTATTACTAAGAATCTTTTCTACTTTTTTGACTTTTTTTTTTAATCTCTTGACATAAAGAAAAAAAAACACTACAAAAAGTGATGAAATGTTATTACAGCTTTAACAAAGAAAATATTTTCGGCTTAGTGTTGATTTTCATAGCAAACTTTTATTGTGTTGTCTTAAAATATAAAGTAGGTTATCCTCCATAACACCAGGCTTACAGTCAGTCTACTACAACTACTTTGGATGGTCTGGTAGCTGAAGTTACCTCAATTTCCTCTACATAAAGTGAGATTATGGGTACCATCACCACCTAGGTAAGCAATGTTTTATATGCAGTGGAATAGAAAGGAAGAATTGGAAGATTATTTAAATTGCTTTCTAAAAGGGATTTTCCTTCTCTCAATACGTTTATGGGTCTTGTTAACCACTACAATTTGCAAAACTAAGAATAGTTATCTGGAGATATAGTACCCCAACAGGAGACTGTGCCTCTAAAGAGGTCACAGCCTGTTCAATGATATGACCAAATGAAACTCATATTCCTCTAAAATGTCTGCCACTACTTGGGTGGGATTTAAAATTTCAGATCTACAACAAGTGATCACAACCAGCTCTCACCAGCAGCTCTAAGAAAAAATGTACCCTTCCACTCTGTGTCTCTGCACAGTCCTTCTCTCCTTTAGAGACAGCTAGTCAGGAGAGAAAAGTAAGTGTTCTTTTGCTTGTACAACTAATACTGTTTTGCAGTAGGACAGGAAGAACAAGTAAAACAGATCTACCGCAAGCTGTACCTTTTCCACGGATTTGCTGAACAGTAGATCTATGGCAACAGAGAAATTACTTTTGTAGATTTCCACATTCATAAATTCTTTTTAAATCTGGCAGAGAGAAAATTTGCTATTGCCTCAGACACAGCCATAATGTTTTCTATTGCTACTTAGAAAATAATTACCTATGCTAAACCTCAATGTTTGCATATTCTCCCTTTGGCCTCCATTCAGACATATGGAAAAGATTTATAGTTCAAAACTACAAGTTATCTTATACTGTGCCAATAGCAACACTTCTGTTAGGAAAACAACTGCAATCACTCTGATGAGATTACAGAATCAAACACTCATTTCTGATGTCAAAAAGAAAAAAAAAAAGTAAATCACAAAATAGCCATTAACTAAAAGGTCATTCCTATTTTTCTTCACTCACAATTCCTCAGGCAATAAAATTCCATTATAATAATGCACTTCATTTGCGCATTTTATCACCTCTGCTCATGTATTTGGCAGTTCATTTAGAAACAAATTTGGATCAACTTTTAGCTTTTCATAAACTTACTAAAGAAACAGAGTATTGGAAAAATTCCAAGCTTCCAAGCAAGTTCAAGTCATGCTGCGTTCCTAAACCACATCCATAATCTTGGCATCAACCAGATTGCTGGCAGGGATGTTTAGACTCTCATCATGTCAAGCAATCAAAACAGGAAAAAGCCTCTCGTTTTCATATCTTTACATGTGAGTCTTTCTTCAAGTTCATAATCCTCTTTTTGAAAGAAATATTTAGAAGAAATGAAAGCACTAGACTGAATAGATTTATGGTAACAAGTATATATTTTTTAGAAATCAAGCAACTCCCTTACATAGTAGTTGACAGTTATGAACAAAGCAGGTCCTTGCTCCAAAGTGCTGAAGGTCTAAAGCTCACTAAAAATGGTGCAAAAAATTTGTCACTGAACTGCTATACAATGGAACAAGCTACTGTCATCAAAACTAGCCAAAAAAAATGTGGAAAATTGTGATGTATTAAATGCAGCAGAATTTTATGAAACAGACTGCATCTCACTACCTACAAATACTGTCCTCTCATGTCTTAATCGTTATAATGAAGATAAGATGATAAGATGCACTACAAAATAACACATTACAGAAGAAAATAAGCAGAGCCAATAAGCAGATGGAGCTAAAATCACACAGCACTTGACAGTAAACACCAAAAAAAAAACCCCATACAATGGTTAGAGTTGGAAGGGACCACAAAGATCATGAAGTTCCAACCCCCCTGACATGAGCAGGGACACCTCCCACTAGAGCAGGTTGCTCAAAGCCCCATCCAGCCTGACCTTGAACCCCTCCAGGGATGGGACATCCACAGCTTCTCTGGGCAACCTGTTCCAGTGCCTCACCGGCCTCACAGGAAAGAACTTCTTCCTAATATCCAATCTGAATCTCTCTTCTTCTAGTTTAAAACCATTACCCCTTGTCCTATCACTACACTTCCTGACAAAGAGTCCCTTCATTTTGAGTCTCTATATCCTGCCTGAAATTCATTCTATTTTTCTTTGGTTTTACTTAAGGTTTATAAAAAAAAGAATGCATTTGGGTTTTTTTGTTTGTGGAAGAGACTGACTCCTACCTTGTTACAACCTCCTTTCAGATAGTTACAGAGAACGATAAGGTTTTTCCTAAGTATCCTTTTCTCCAGGCTGAACAACCCTAATTCCCTCAGACGTTCCTCAATAAGGCTTGTGTTCTAGACCACTCACCAGCTTTGTTGCCCTTCTCTGGACATGATCCAGCACCTCAGTGTCCCTCCTGTAGAGAGGTGTCCAAAAGTGAATACAGTACTTGAGATGCATCCTCACCATTGCTTAGTGCAGGGGGACAATCGCTTCCCTAAGCCTGCTGGACACAATATTTCTGATACAAGCCAGGACACTGCTGGCCTTCTTTGCCACCTGGGCACACTGCTGGCT
The DNA here is from genome assembly GCA_013398155.1 of Pedionomus torquatus. NCBI lineage: Eukaryota > Metazoa > Chordata > Aves > Charadriiformes > Pedionomidae > Pedionomus > Pedionomus torquatus. The sequence continues at coordinate 472,439 of VZRU01008879.1, forward strand.
CATATTCAGCCAGCTGTCAACCAACACCCCCAGGTCCTTTTCTCCCAGGCAGCTTTCCTACCACACTTCCCTGAGCTTGTATCACTGCATGGGGTTGTTGTGATCCAAGTACGGGAACCAGCACTTAGCCTTGTTGGGCCACACACCGTTGGCCTCAGCCTGTTGATCCAGCCTGTCCAGGTCCCTTTGCAGAGCTATCCTACCCTTAAGCAGATCAACACTCCTGCCCAACTTGGTGTGTCATCTGCAAACTTACTGAGAGTGCACTCAATCCCCTAGTCCAGATGATTGGTAACAACATTAAAGAGAAGAGGCCCAAATACTGAATCCTGGGGAATATCACTTGTGACCGGCTGCCAACTGGATTTGACTCCATTCACCATAACTCTTTGGACACCACAGCAGGGACAGCTGCTAAAAGTCAGGAACCAGCAATAGCATTTTAACATGGTCTGTGAGACACCAGAGACCCCACTGGTGAAGAGGAGACAAGTAAAACCACCAGCCATCAGTCTCCCACTTGTTCAGAAGGAACAAGCAATAACACAGTGAAATACTCCAGGGCATCGATAAATGGCAGTTACCATTGGAGTATAAACTCTGTATTAAATATTAATTTCTTAGAGCTGATTGTTGTAATAAACAGACTAGAATGTTATTGCAACTGATGCTTTTGGAGGAAAATTACAGGATTTTGATAATGATACGTTAATCTGGTTCACGTGTTCTTCTGTGTGAGAGAGCCTCGCAGTCCAGACAAGAGTAGCCCTGTTCTAGAAATCACTTGTTCTCTAGGTCCGTAAGAACCTGATTTTCATTTTTCATGAGTATTTATGCAGGCAAAGAGAGCAGAGGTGGAAGACTGAAGACTGTGGGCCCCCCAGCAGACTGTATTTCATTTTAAACAGAGATAATTAGTATCAGTTGTTATCACAGGTGCTTGTTGATGTTCTCACAGGTGCTTGTGGGTGTTCAGCACAGCCAGTGTAGTTTCTGAGTATGTTGAGATAATGTTGAATTCACAAAAGAATTCATAGCCATCTTTATTAATAACAATTCATTATCCTTCGTTACAGTATCCCTGTTCAAGTGGCCCTATATGCATTGTAAGATACACATGGACAACTAGTACCTTCAGAAATTCCTATGAAATTAATACTAATTTGGGCCCATGATTTTTACATTTTTCTTCCTAATCTGTTTAATGTTATGTTTCCAAAGTCATAAACAGATTATTTTTTTTTTATATACTGGAAGAAAATCACTGATAACAATCAAAATAAAAACTGAACACCAAAGTGCACCAGTTTTCTAAAAAGATCTGAAATGTCTGACACGTGGGGAACGGCACTTAAATGAGGTAGATTATAACACAGGACTTTGGAAAGAGCATCCCTTCATTAGCAGAACCCCTGTAAAGCAGGGGGTTAATTTACCCCTCTAAACTAAACAACTTACTGTCTCAGCATGTATAACAATATTCTGCAAGCCATCACCAGCTGTAATTCTCAAATCTGAAAAATAGATATGAGATACATCAATGCTAAAGTCCATAAATTTTCAATAAGCAACTTGTTTCTGTATGTCTTAGTCACACCTGAGCTGGCATGTTGTTAGTTCTGCATGGACTGGGATAAAATGAGTTTACTTTCTGTTTTATACTTCTTCTAAAGTCTGTTTTCTGAATCCTTAAAAAACAAATAATTATAATCAGCACTTGAGTGGTTTTGCTTTCCTATTTAAGGTATAAAGAAAGGCGGATAGCTGAAGAGTCAGTCCTTTGGCTTAGAATTACCCTAGACCACCTGGCACCATCCCAAGTTTCTCTATCCTCAGGGCACATAAACAGCAGCAACTGAGCAGAGAAGAGAGGGGAAAAAAACGGTACAGAGGACTCATGGACAGAGTAAATGTGATGAGATTTAGAACACAGTGAATTATTACCTGCAAATTAATCTTATCTGAAGGTCAGAGCAATCCTACTGTTTGTAGATCATGAGAAAAACAATTCCGGTTTCTGTCAATTTGCTATTCTATGTATTCTCTGAAAGAGACAAATCATTTATTTTCTCCTAATGCAATTTTGTCTTTTTGACTTATTACATGCAGGGTGTGACCTGGACAGAACACTTGCTTGCTCAGAGGCAGATTGACTCTTGGTGTGAGCAGTCTCTTTGTCCATAGGTAGCTACTTCTGCTGTCATAAAGACCTTGGGCATCAACCTGTATGAAATGACCGTTCTTAATTTGTGCTATGTTGACAAATGGGGAGGTAAAATATGTATGAAACAGAAACAGAAAATGCTGCATAATTCAAAGGAATACTTTTCAATAAAGTAATAACCTGTTTTACTAATGGACCAAGTTGAAAAAAATAAGAGGCAAGAAGTACTAAAAGACATGCATATGTATGTATGTATGTATGTATTTATTCTACACACAGAGACATTATAAGGAAGTCATTTGGTTCTCAAGACTAAAAAGTAACACTTAGAATGTAAAAGAAAAGCTTTTGGGTTGTCAAATTTTTGGGTTGTCAATGTAAATTTTCCCTATGTACATACATAATTAATACAAATTAGTAGAGCTTCTCTTTGCACTTGTTAAAAAATCTGTATTTTCCTGAAGACCTGCCTTCCTCCTGACAGGCAAAAGGTAGTGGAAGAGTTAAAATTTTAAGTATTTTCCTCTAATTGTCAAGTACTGAAAAAAAGACTTAAACTCCCTTATTTTAAACTGGGGGTAGAGGGAGGGATACCCTCCACAAAATTTTGTCAGAAGTCTTAATTTGAATTATATGATCTTTTAAAATATAGTAATTTCATATGCTAAAAATACACAATGTTGGGAACCCTTCAGTGCTGGGTGGAACAGATGGTCTGCTGCGTAGAGCTTACCCTCATTTGAATTAGAAGTCAGAGACGTGGCAGATGAAGGTGGAGGAAGGGGAATGAGGGGAAGTGTGCCCGCTTATGAAAGGAGTTGGAATAGGACCCAAAAGGGCTGATTTCTATTCTTGTTGCCTTTACGGGTTCATTTGGGATTTTTTTTATGTGTGATTGAGACCAAGAAAGGCATCTAAGCCAAGGACTGCACTGAATCTACATGGGCAGACTTGACATTCCTTCTTGAACTTCTCTCTAAACTAACAGATTGGATTGGACCTTTTACCAAATATGAGCACTGTGCAGATTGCATGTATGGTACTGACTGTCAAAAGCTATCTTTTTTCATTTTATAAATCACATGCGATTGTTTCACATAAGCATATACGTCAGAGAGAATTTTCACATGCTTTCAGTATCAGTCCACAGAAAGTGCAAGAAGAGCAATAAACCGAAGGAGCAGCTCTGCATATACTGCCTGACGTGTGACTTGCATTTGCAGAGACTGTTTCAGGCTACAAAGCTGATTTTATTTAATAACTAGTCGTTGCACCACAGGACTGGAAAAATAAGGCTTACCGGCAGTAAAAATCAGGAAAGTAGGCAATAACCAGATCTGGAAATCCCTGCTGTACACATTTTTAAACTGCTAGTTTAAGAGATGGGGTCTTCCAGCCAACATGGTGCAGTCCTACATGTTTGTACAGGAGCCTGGGACTAGAAATACTCCTGCAGCAGATAGATAACAGTTATTTTTCTTTGATAGAAATTTTTATCTTTTAAACACACTGGGGAAGAAATCCCCGAAGTCAAATAAACAAAAAGCTATTTACCATTTAGACTTGTTTACCTGTAGCATCACATGCCCTGGTTTATTTTCCGTTCCACAGAGCACTACTGCTTTGTGGCAGCCCAGACTGCCAGCACAGCTTTTCTGCCATCACACTTTGGACACATAACATCTGACTCTTATGACAAGCATTTCCATTGTTCTTTGCCACCGACAACATAGGTTCAAAATTGTAATGAAATAAAGAAAACTTATTTCTTCTCTTAAAAATATCTTACTACTGTACCATTAAAAACAGCTTTCTATGGGGTCCTCTTTTCCTGACATCACTGCCTAAAGGTTACCATGTGGAACAGAGAAATTTTAAATTTAATAGTTATATATATTTGGAAGATCTGACCTCCAGAGTAGATTTGTGTTATTGAGTAAAAAGAATACATCTCTGCTAAGTCTATTGATATTTTCAACTTATGTTTTCTGTAAAGCAATCTGACCATTCTTCCAAGCTTGTCTGGAAAACACTTGCAATCAGAATTAGCCAATGACTTGGCTGAAATACTTAAACATTAGTAAATTTATATGCTTTTAACTACTTCAGCTCCGTACATATTTTATGAGCAAAATACATTAACCATTCACTTATATGAGTAAACAGCTGCTTTCTTGAGCATCCACAACATATATCATTCTTTTATGTACTCTTTACAGGGCACTCTGGACTTGACATATAAAAGACGCAACTCTGCTGATCATTATAATCTGCTTCCCTCTCAAAAATTTACATTTGTAACATGCAACTTCCTGCTCTCTCTTATTTGTAGCCTAGAAAAGGCATCACATAAATGAAAGCTAGTTTATTTTTCCCAGCTGCATCAGTAGGTAAAATAAAATATATTACCTACCTGAATAAGCTCTGTTATATGCTTAGACCATCATGACCACAACATCCTACTTTATTTTAACAAGTACAGTCAGCTTGTAAAAATAAATGTTGTTTACTTCTGTTCTACAATGACACCTTGAGGTGTATAGCCAGTTCTGGTGAAGGAAACAAAATAAAACTCTCCTCTTTTCTAACTCTAAAAAAGCCAAGACACTGACCTTCATTGTAAATGTATTCAGTTCTCACAGGATTAATATTGCTGAGGTAAGCTGGCCTGCTCAGATACCTGATATTTTGAAAATACTAGCTTCTCTTTTTTTAATATTTATGTTTCTTAATCAAAATTAATCATGTTTCACTCAAGACTTATACAAAATTAACTTATGCTAATTTAAATTATTCTTTCCAACAACCTTTTGGTTGGGATCTTTGCCGTGATAATTGGGCATCCTGGGCTGCACCAAAAGAAATGTGACCAGTAGGTCACGAGAGGTGATTTCTCCCCCACTACTCTGCACTTGTGAGACCCCACCTGGAGTACTGTGTTTACCTCTGGAGTCCTCAACATAGAAAGGACATAGAACTGTTGGAACAGGTCCAATGGAGGGCCACAAAGATGATTAGAGAGTTGGAACACTTCTCCTATGAGGACAGGCTGAGAGAGCTGAGGCTGTTCAGCCTGGAAAAGAGAAGGTTCCAGGGAGACCTTATTGCAGCCTTCCAGTATCTGAAGGGAGCCTACAGGAGAGCAGGAGAAGGACTCTTTGTCAGGAAGAGGAGTGATAGGACAAGGGGTAATGGTTTTAAATTGGAAGAGGGGAGATTTAGATTGGATATTAGGAAAAAATTCTTTCCTGTGAGGGTGTTGAGGCGCTGGAACAGGTTTCCCAGAGAAGCTGTGTATGCTTGATCCATGGAGGTTTTTAAAGCCAGGGTGGATGGGGCTTTGAGCAACCTGGTCTCAGTCTTTGTTATTAGAAATCTGTGCAATGAAGTGCCCTTGCAGCAGACCAGAACAGTACTTAGTACCTCTGAAGGCAGCTGCAGAGGCCGGTCAGAATCATGACTCAGCCATGGATGGGGACTGTTGACAGTAACCGGTTTCCAGAGTTGGAAGGGACCTTGAAGATCACTGAGTTCCAACCCCTCTGCCATGGGAGGGGAGACCTCCCACTAGACCAGGTTGCTCAAAGCCCCATCCAGCCTAGTCTTGAACACTTCCAGGGATGGGGCATCCACAACTTCTCTGGGTAACCTGCTCCAGTGCCTCACCACCCTCACAGGAAAGCATTTTTTCCTAATATCCAATCTAAATGTCCCCTCTTCCAGTTTAAAACCATTACCCCTTGATCATCTAGTCCAACTCCCCTGGCTAAAACAGGATTGCCTAGAACACATTACTCTGGACTACATCCAGGCAGGTCTTGAAGGTCTCCAGAAAAGAGGACTCCACAACCTCCTTGTGCAGCCTGTTACAGTGCTCTGTCCCCTCACCGTAAAGAGGTTCCTCCTCATATTCAAATAGAACTTCCTACTTTCCAGCTTGTGCCCATTACCTCTCATCCTATCACTAGGAACCACTGAAAAGAATCCAACTCCATCCTCCCTCAGCCCACCCTTCAGATACTTGTAAGCATTAATCAGGTCTCCCCTCAGCCCTCTCTTCTCCAGCCTAAAAAGTTCCAACTCTGTCAGCCTTTCCTCATCAGGGAGGTGCTCTAATCTCTTAATCATCTTTGTTGCCCTAAAAAGTTACAAGGTTGTGGAGGGGAAGCATTGATAGCCTCGTTACCACCACCTGTGGGGTTTTAGGCTTTAGAGCCAGGACCTTAAGCTCCCCTTGCCGAGTCCTTTGCAGGGAGTATCCTTTCAGGTTTGTAGATCCATTTGTTATCAGTGGACTGTCATGGAGCACAAGAAGACAATACATTTGTCTTCAATGAGCCTATTTAATAAGAAATTGTGGTAGCACAATGAAAGTAGGTGATTTGGAAAATGCAACACTTAAGGACTTTTTCCTTTACAGAGCTTTATAAAAAAATTGTATAAGACTTGCAAAAACTGTATTTTGTGTGCAGTTAGAAAGAGATTTTAATAGAAAATTTCTAGCAAGTAGTTGATTTGCAGAGTGCTAAGCACCGAAATCTTCATCCAAGATCAATGAGGACTTCTGGCACATCCACTTTCAGGTAATTAAACAATGCATGACTGCTTTGAGAAAAATCTGTTGCTTTATTCTGTTTTCTAGTAGTTTTCAGGCTATTGTAATTTCCACAGAAGTTGTTCTTGAGGTATTTGTTTCTTTCCACCAGCCACTCTGAGAAATTAGTTTTCAGGCTTGGGTTTGCTAATAAACAACTAACATTTCCATGCAATTCTTTGTGGAGGAATCGAAAAAGTAAGAGATTATTCCTACTGTCACTCAGATAGATGAAAGACTTTTGTCCTGAATAATAGTAGTTGTCAAATATCTAATGGAAAATAGCGAAAAATGAATGCTGTGCTTTCTATATAGGAAAAATAATTTTTGAACTTACATTTGAAATTATTTCTAAAATAGGGTCATTTTAAACGTAACTGGTAATTGCCTAAATAGCTGGGTGTAATAAATGATCTACAGAATAACAGTGAGCAAAGTTTTGGTTGCAAATATATTTCAATGTCTGTTGTATTGTTGACTGTTGAAGTGAAATTCTGTTATAATTTTGCTACTTTGCAGTTTAAAAGAGCAAAAGAAACTGTGGACTGAGTTACAGCTGATCCAGCATCCTCTAAGTTGTTGGACAGAGTCCTAATGATGTCTATTGAAAACATCATAGAATCATAGAATGGTTAGAGTTGAGGTCCCTTCTAACTCTAACCATTCTATGATTCTGTGAAACTGGCCCTTAGTATCCAGTGGAAACTTTAAGAATAAAAGTTATATTTGTCAAGGTTACCATTGTGGGCAAGAGACTACAACAGAGTTACTTAGAGTCTTGTAAGATTTAGCTGATGTGAGAGGTAACTTCTACACCTCAGTCTGTGTGTGCCTCACACATACTACTCACTGCATATGATCTGCCGAGTGCATCCATAGTTGCCCAGTATGTCTGATGTGTGCAAACTGGAACACATGCTACATGTGGTATAACAAACACCAGACCTTTCTTTCTGGTCCTTCCAAAGTGAAGAAGCCTGAGGCAAAGAACCTTTGAATATGATAGCTGTTACCTGCTTGCATTCTTTTCTCAGTAAACCTCAGGTTACTTTTACCTCGTTTGCTTAAAACTTGCACCTGACAACTTAAACATGGCCTTTCACAGATCACATTCACTAGGCAATAAACAAGGTACAACCAATTTTGTTTTTCGTAAAGTGCCAAGACAACAGTGATAGGAAGATGTAAGGATCTGATGCAGATGGACAGTTATTGAAATTGCCAGCTACTGTCAGCTGCACTCTTGATGTCTCAAGAGAACATGCTGCTCAGTTTCCCCAAAGAAACTGGATAGATTTCCTGACAGTGCTAAAAGAAATTATAAACTTGGCAACTCCAAAATTATAAGGTAGGACCCATGTCCCTGCCTGCTGTTTTATTATTTGTAGTCTTCTTGAGTTTGGTTCTATCACTTAGAGCTCCTCTTTGAAATTCAGTAGACAAGACGGATAAAAAGTATGTCGTGCTGAATGTCTAAAATATGACTTTGTGAAATATGCAGGAAGTATTCTGTGCATAAAATCCATCAACAACTGGGCAGATTTCTGCATTACTAAGTAATACTTTTTATAAAAGTAACTTGAAAAAAATGCTTTTAAATGTTTAATCACAGATTTATTGGGCTATACCTTATATCTATGTGCATCATTTGTAACCATATTTCTTGTTGTGGAGAAAGACAGGCTATGATACATAAGGATAATAGGCTATATGAACTATGAAAGGTCAAGTCTAAAGTATTATGTGATATTTGCTAGAATCCATCGTTTTCTTTCAAGAAGGGAAAGAAACCAAAACAGATCAGTTTTATCCAGTCTGCTGAGTTTATTTTCTATCCTTTTCTCATTCTCGGCCTCCAGAAATAATAAACTGGCTGTATCTACTGACATTTTTCTGGAAGATTGATCTTCTCAGTCACACAGATTTTGCAAACATAATACCAGCTTGCATTTATATAGCTCATTTCGTCTCAAAGAATCCCAAAACCTTTTACAAATTTAATGTAGTGGAATATATACCCATCCCACACCAAACACAGCCATCTCCGGGACAGAGCACACTATGTGACTAGCTAATATCACCTTAAAAATTCAAGACAAAAGCTAAGGTGGCTGCATATCAGTAAAACTATATACCGTATCACTTTGTTTTTGAATTAATGAAAGCTCAGGACCTTTCACAGAGGCTTAGAAAAACTTCACCAAGGGTCAGCATTAAAACTGTAAGAATGCCCTTACTGGGCAGACCAGGAACACTTTTATTGCTGCATTTTGTTTCTGAGACCAGTAGGTGCCTAGAAGAGAGTTTAAGAACAAAGGGGTCACATATCCTGGTCCCCTAGGTCTCACTCAGCCTGAAGAAGGGTCAGAGATTTCCTCAGCCAAAATAGTGTTTTCCTTTTTTTCCCTCACAGGCTTGGGCAGTTTCTCTTCATACCCAGATGCGGGTTTTTTTGGTTTGTTTTTTTGTTGTTTTTTTTTTTATATTACTATCTCCAACTCCTGGACGAAAGACATCCCAAGCTTAAATTTAAACAATTTTCACACAGTAAAATCTCTCAAAGTTCACTTGGCATGAACCCCAAGTGATAACTATTATGTACTCCTTTTATTTTATGTTCCTTCTGGAAAAACAGTGAACTCATTCCTTAGTGGCTTTTTCCACAATACTTAAAATTTTAGAGGTCTTTAATATATGTCACTTTTCTAAAGTGACTAAAAAAATCATATTCTCTTTATTCATTTCTCTGCTGTCATTCCATACTTTCAATTATGGTTGCTGCCCACTCTTGCTATCTTCTACAAGTTGTTTTTAGATGGGAGGAACTTTACTTGCACTCACTGGTCAGCTTACAAGGACACAAGTGACAATAATAATCATTATAATTCCCATTTTGAGCTCTATTCCTTATCTAGTGTGTTTTGAATTAACTTCAGCTGTGAGAAACAGTTATGAAGACAATGTGAGCATTTTGAAGAGCAGGTGGCGCTGCAAAGTTTCTTGTCTCAGGACAGGCATCTGTCAAGACCCGCAGGTCCCGGCTCACCCCACACAAGATGCAGCAGTGCCCTGCCAATAACCAAGAGCAGGACAGCTGTGGGGCGGAGAAGGTCTGTAGCAAGGAAGAATGCTGGATAACATGGGTTGATAACCTCCGAAACTGGGACTGCTGCAGCTGGCACAGGGATCAAGCCTTGGAAGTCAAGACTGAGTTTCCAGCCATACCACTGACTTCTCTCTCTCCATATATGTAGTGTTTTTGATCTCTCTCTTTTTTTTTTATTTTTTTCCCCATGAACACATTTCTTACAGATGCTTAATCATTTTCAGTAACAGCATTTATCACTTGTCATTTTCCAGAACGAAGATGTCACAGAATACCTCAGGCATGTTTTCACCAAAGCAGGGCAGACGGGCACTATCATTTGTCTGGTGATGTGTTATTTTCTGTATATTTAAAATTGGGCATAATAATTTTTTCCTTCCCCATAACATGTTCCCATTTTTCCTATGCCTTACTGTATTTTATACTTATAACCATTTTGACGCCCACTTCTAATACCCCACATATTTAAATTTTTGTTTTTCAAGTAATTCCATCTGACCAAAACCCTGATCGTAATTTTATTTTTTTCCAACTATGTTGTCCTGCTCATATGCTGTCTAAATGGCATGATTTTTCTACTTTCCAACTAGATTGATGCACAACTCTAGTTGATATGTTCCTACCAGTATTACGAAACTTTTTGGTCTTCCTTTTGTATCATTAATAAAGAAAAAAAAAAAAAAAAAAAAAAAA
>VZRU01008879.1:483030-497623 GCA_013398155.1 Pedionomus torquatus
TCCAACCAACTTCCCTCTTTTGCATCCACCATTGCAAATACTACCACGCAGTTTCATTACTCCCTTTTTATGCTTCTGTGCCAGTATTCATCCTGTGTGACAGTACTTAAAGTATCAGCCCATTTGGATTTTATTTTTTTTTTTAAAAATAGGATTCACATGTAGTTTGGAAACAAATGATGTTTTCCCTGCTGAGAACCGTTGTCTCTAGAACTTTTTATTCTTCAGAAGAATGTCACATATAACTCCAAGCAACCCTTTCATGGTAAAATAGTATTACATTTGTAATTCAGTATTCAGGTGATTCAGACAATTTTCTGAGTCATAAGGATAGAAGTAGCCCTGTTTGAAGTACATGCTCAGAATATGACACACCTAAATCCCAATTAATTGGGAAAATGTACAAGTTTAAAACGTTTTTTAACACCAATGTTCACCCGAAAATGTGTACTAGAAATCTTCGTGTGCTATTCTTTGCGCAGTGACTTGGAGAGGAGAGCCCTTTAACTAGGGCACTATTCCAACCATAATATAACCTTGTCCCATTCTCCCACAGTGGAAATTAAATAGGGGAGGTGGGGAGAAAGCCACTTACTACTGAATATTTTCTCTTTCAGAGCTCATTCTGGTGGTCAGAGACGCGGGGCAGTTATATTAACCTGAAGTTCCTGTGACTAGATGGAGCCACATGAAATGCAGACCCTGAAGTATTGCCCAAAACAGGCTTTTCGGTCCTATTGTTTGCTGGTTTCTAGTGCCAGCTAACCATGTATATGTGCCACCATTATAAGAGGTCCGTGCTGAATATGCTAAGAGACATAAGGATGCTAAGGGATGTTAAAGGACATATTGTCATATCTGTCGCAGCCTGGTTATGTGCACAGTTGTGCAATTCCCAGCAATTCCCATAAAATGAGGATTATGTTTCAATCTTAGTCATCTATTATTCAGGACGCTACTGAGGACAGAAGCAGGAGTCCATTCAGATTTATTAGGAGCAAAATAATCAACCAAGAAAAAGTGAGAATACACTAAAAGTTAAAGCAAGACTCATAAGGACAAAAGTTATTTTCTAAGAACTTGAAAACTTATCAATTTATAAGTATAAATTTTGGGGGCATTTTTATATTTTTATATGTACATATTGGATATAAAGGAAAGAAATGTAAGTGCATTAAATAAATATTATGTGTGAGCTTAAAGAGGGCAGAGAGAATAACTATTTTATACATGTATTGTTTGTGAATTGAAATGCTAATTACAGTAGAAACCATAGACATCAATGACAAATCATAAGCTTACAGTGTTCAAATCCTCTAGTTTCTGTACAGTACCTGATGGAATTTCTCATATCCTGTTAAACATCAAATCTGTTGACAAGAATGAAAAAATAATATTTCTTTTTTTTTATCTTTCTGTCATAAAGAAGTGCTGGGGAAAGGAGGGAAGCGGTTGATTTTTTGTTTAGTATGTAATGTGCTTATACTTCATGTCTCTTAAAGTGGAGAACAATGTGCTGATGATAAGAACAGAAAAAAGAGAAACAGCTGCACCTGATAGAAAATCCATATTCTGCTAATTAAATCCTCAGTGTTGTCTGCCAGAAATTTCTTTCCTTCATTCCATAAACCCCCTGTCTTTTGCAGGTGCTCAAATGCAGTTGCACATACACAGCAACCGTGGCACCATCTGCAGAAGTGAGTGACTTTGAGATGTTATTTTTCAGAAACATCACAAATAAAACAGGAACATATTAGGAAGATATATAGTCTCATCATGTATCTTTCAGGTAGGAGCACCACATAGCACACCTGCTGCTCATCACAAGAAATGAATTCATCCTCACCTCTGAACTTAGATGCATACAAATTAGAGTAGCAGACTGAGAGACTGGAATACTTTATAATCTGTTTGTAATGGCAATTGGAATTAAAACTAATCACAGCAATGAAATACAGAGCTAGATAAGTGAAAACAGTAGGGCTTGTGGGTTGCTCATATGCCCAGATAGCCTTTAAAGAGTGTCATTCATCACATTATCCCCTCAATAAAAAAGATTGACAGTTCTATGTTAACCTTTTTAGATTAAACAAGTTATCATTAAACCTGCTTATCTGGCAGCTCATGGTTACAGCTTGAATAAAACTCTCCTTTCCACAATTTCTACTAATCTGTAGTTTGACAGAGAACATTTTCTGTGAAGTGAAAGAAAAACACAATACTGATTTCTTTTATCCAAATCCTAATAAGTAAATAAATAAATAAAATCTGTAACAAGATTATACTTAAAGTTTTAAATGTCCTTTACTTTGCTTCTCAAAAGTTGGAGTTAATCAAAAGGTGAAGGATTCAAATTCATCCTCAGTACCTCAGAACATCAATACTGTGAATAGTCTTTGAAATATTAGCAGTCTATTGAACTAGCGAAAGAACTCAGATTAATCATTAATGCAGGAATGACCCAGTTTATTAAGGGGATGTATCTTTCACTTCCCCACTGGTTTTCTGCGTTTTTCACAAGTGTGGGGGTTTCTATTCTTACTTGACTGGTATTGGAAGAGCTGATATATCTCAGGAGATTCTTCATCAGCAGAGTGAACTCTGACAATCCATAAACACAGCACAGTCCTCAATCATTAGATGCAGCATGAAAATTTACTTTTCAAGGGAAAAGCAAATAGAAAACTCAAAAAGCACTAATTTCTTATTTTGAGGTTGTTCACGTCATCCTGTGAAACTAGTAATCCATGCTAATTACATGAAATTGTTAAAATTTAATAGATTTCAAATATAACACAGTTTCTACCTCATTTCCTAAAGCCAATCCCCATCCCCCAAACACCAATTACCAGTCATAAGAACACTGCTCTGGCTACTACTGGTTTTGTAGGTATTTTGCAATTAAAATAACAAAATAAAAGAACAGCATACGTTACCCTTAATAACTTACTCAAATATATGCTATAAAACAACAAAAACATTTTTACTTACCTGAGCAGACACTGTCTTTTTATATAAAATTGATTAAACAAAATAACATTTCTAATGCATCACTTTAAAATCTTTGATTTTTTGTTCGATGTGTACAATGACCTCTCTACATTTAAAGCCAGTGTCTGTTTATCCTAGAAGCCAATGCATTCCAAATAATATCTCTTTGGATTGTTTACATTTATTTTTACTATGCTCTTTCTCAGAGAATGCTGACAACTAAAGCTTTTCAATAATTTTCAGGTGAGAATCTGATGTCTTATTTGCAACCATCTGTGCCTTTGACCTTCACTGGAATGTTGAAAGAAGCTTTCAGGTTATTTATCATAACTTAGAAAAGTGAAGACTAGAAGATTTTTTTGCATTTGTTTCTTGTCTAAGTCAAAATATGCTTATCAGTCTAACAGCTCTTAAATCAGTTCAAAGAACTAACACCATTTTGAAGCATCCGTATCATACAGCTTTTTTAGGAACTGAGGACTACCAGCACCTTAGGTATCAAAATTCATGAATCCTATGGAAAGATTCTCGGTGCACAAATTATCTATATATCCTTTATATATAAATTTTTATATGGGTTTATATAGTTATGTTAGCTAGAAAGCTTTTACACTACACATATGTAGCTAAAGACTTTCGTTGGCACATTGAATTATTTTTCATTGAAATCATATTTTTAGAGATGAAAAAGTAAATTTTATGTTGAAGATAGTGCTGCCTCTGAAGTACTCAAGTACTGATTCTTCTTTTGCCTAAAATAGGTGGTTGTTCCCAACAGATGGCACTACAGAACACAGGTAATTTTCAAAGTAGTAGTGTTTGTAACTTCTTAGAAAGTCAAAGAGAGGTTGCCTGCCCCATTCACACCATCCCTGCTCCCATGAGACACCTGATTCAACCTTCCACCTCTATCTCTTCACCTCCTGTCATCTTTGCAGGCTGGGCTCCAAAAGAGCTATTTATTATTTTGATTGTTAAATTAACATACACTCTCCTTGTAAGTGAGGATATATGACACAATTTAATAAAGATTTTCCTTATTAAATTCAAATGAAGTCCTTCCTTTGTCAGAAGTAAGTCAGCCTGTAACTCAGGGAATTAGTCATTAAGGCAAATGAAGAGCTTACCCTGAATTATGTAAAATGAAGCTCCCTAATCTTAAACATTTTGATAATCTAATGCCCCCCAAAAATACTAACTTGATAAGATATTCTGGCAGGGTCAGGTTTTTTGGTGTTGGTTTGGGGTATTTTTTTTGTGCAGGAGCAACTAAAATACAATTTTGTTTATAAAATATGTGCAATTAGCATTTACTAAATAGCATTTTGCATCAAAATGTCATGCGTGGAAATAACCTGTTGCCTGTTGCAGGACAAACAGGTCTTTATTAGACCTACTCAAGAATTCTGCAGCCTTCTCTATCTGTGAGATACTATTCTTTCATTTTCATTATTATTCAAAGAGCAGGAGCTGAGAGCAGTCTCACTGGAATATTCCTGAACTAGGAGGTCAGATCACTCTTAGTTTCAAGAGAACGTATTTGTCTGGCTTAAAGGCATGAGAAAGCATAGCCTCACAGCATACAAGACTGAAAAGAAAAGTCTAACATACAATCAGAAGAGCATGAAGTATAAAACTCCCCCAAGACAAACCAGAAATCCTGGGGAGCTTGTTTATTGAATTATTTCCAATAAGAAACTTGGTAATTTTCAAAACACAGCTGTGTTCTTTTCTATAGTTATGAAAATATCTGTTAATGCAAGATCAGAATCAATTCAAAAGACCTGTAAGGTTAAATGGTGTTAACCCTACTTTATATTACCTCTGACTAGAGCTACAAGGAACAACAGAGATACCAGAGTCATGAAGGATGGTTGTACAGAAGTGATGATGTCAACAACAATGAAAAAAAGAAGTTTGCAAAGGCTTTTGTTACATCTATATTTCATAAGTCAGACAGTCAGTCCTACATTAATTTTTAAGTAGTCTGTGCTTGCCCTTCCAGAGCGTTTAGAGTATGAATGCAAGTAGGAAATAGAGAGGTAACTCATAACCGCTTTTGACAACCCTAATTTTCAAATACTTGATCTATGTGATAATGCATGTGACACATCTAGTCATATGAGCAGACCTGCAAGGTCAAAGTGTCCAGATGCTGCCAGCTTAACTGACAGCTTCATTGTCCTTCCTCATGTGTTGCTTGTTTTAGTTTGGTTTGGTTTATGTTTGTTTTTTTCAATTAACAATTCAAATAAAGGAAAAGAAGTTAGTAACATCAGAATTATGAAAGGCACTTCTTTTATACAAATAAAATATACTTATACTTTACATATACAATATAAAAATGCATATAATAAATGACTTTGATATAAATATCTGTTTGTTTTGTAGTTATAAAAAATCATAACTGTTTCTTTAAGCAGTCTTCTAACCTCAGGCATGTCTATCTTCCTAGAATAAAAACCAAAGTCTTCAATGCCTACTGCACATCTCTGTGTAAGTGTATAAATGTTGAGGTGTCTGTGTACTTGCAAACTATCTATAAGTACCACATAACAATTTCCCTGATGTTTTAAAACAGTCTTTGCCTGGAGAACTTGTTAAATGACTTGCATTTCAATTATCCAACTGTTACGGAATCAGCTTGGAATGTCAGCTTCTTAAATGAAATTTCTGCTTTGCTCAGCTTTTGTTCCCTGACCATATACATATTATTTATTCTTTCCATACCTTGTATCTGCATCACAGTACTGTTGCAGTGAGAAAAATGTCGAAATTTGAAGAGCATAACAATGGTGTGGTATTGAACACCTGTGATGCACACTTAAAACCAATGTTGAACAATCTGTATACGTTTTCCCTACTAGCAAATCAAACTAACTCTCTCAACTGTGAAATTCACTTAGTGACTGGAATTAGAAAGATAGTAACAGCACATCATCAAGCAGTTGAAGGAAGAGAATCGTGATAGCATATTTATGCACACAAAAGCAAGAGGGCTTTGGATTTCAAACCTCTGATATATTGGAGCCTCAACAGGAAAAGGAGTAGATGGAAAGGCTTTTCCTGGGAGTGTGTCATTTTATTTCACTAGGACATATTCAGAAGCCAAGAGTGCTGGGGGTTCTTATTTAAACAATTCAAAACTTTCCATGCTGGCAAGACAGCAGGACTACAAACACTCACTGCATGCTCGGCACAGTATTTAAGGGACCTTTCCTATGAGTACCAGCCACAAGTCTGCCTGATTGAGAGTAGGAGAACTAATTTGCAGGACTGGTGATGGCTGGGTCAGGTGCAATGCTGGGCATTTTAGGCAACCATCAGATTCACAACCAAAGTTAGAAGAGGTATTTTACTCTCATGAGGACCACCTGGTGAAGTCTGGTGAGCGAAGAAAGAAAGTTGTGTGGTAAAATTGCCAGAATATTTAATGAATATTTTACCCTTCTGCTCTGAAATACTTACAAACCACATATTTTCCTCCTATTTCACAGAAAAATAAGTATATGAGAAAAAAAAAATCTGCTAAAGCTGTGTACTTCCTCTGGCAACATTGACTTCATCGTTAGATTTTATGTCAAAATTGTACAGGATCAATTAGCAGCATACAGGATTGCAATGTGTCAGAGAAGTTGAGATCTAATGTGATTTACCACTTTTAAAAGCCTTTGTAGTGGTGAGACCAAGGAAGATAATCAAGCCATGACTAACAGGTTTTAGGGTCACAGGACTGCTAACGCCACCAACTCTGTCAGTGTGAGGAGAGGTGTCAGACCTACAGCAGGGGTCACAGCCAGAGGGTATCTACAGCATATACCTCTCACATGCAAACTGGTAGGGATAAGAAGACAGTGAAAGATAAAAGAAGGGTGACTACTCAGGTGTGACCTGGACTCTTAAGAAAAACAGACAAAACAGCATTCCTCATGACACATTCTGGTGACACATCTACATACATTATTTGACCACAAACAGATTAACCCATTAACTGCTATGACAGTCATCTGAGAGAAGTTATACAGATATGTTTTGAAGCATTTCATAGAACCATAGAATCATGGGAACATCTTCAACCAGTTTAGCTTGCTCAAACTGCCATCAAAACTGACCTTGAATGTTTCCAGGGATCAGACATCCATAACTTCTCTGGGCAACCCATTACAGTGCTTGACCTTCTTCATGAAAAAAAACCTTTATTATATCTAGTCTGAATCTACCCTTTATTTAAAATCACTCACCCTTGTGCTATCGCAACAGACAGTTCTAAAAAGTCTGTCCTCATCTTTCTTGTAAGCCCCCTTTAAGAATTTGAAGGCTGCAACAAGGTCTCCTGGGAGCCTTTCCTTCTTCAACTCAAGCATCTAGCAGAATGCTATACTAGCTACTCGATATTTGCTCTGCATATCAACAAATGCAAGTTTGAAAGAGGCTGAACTAATTACCTAAGCCACATCACATCCAAAGCCAGAACTCATCTTGACAAAAGCAAGCCTGAAAAACTACTAATTCTGCCAATACCACTGCACCAAATAATCATTATTTCAGTAAAAGCAATTTGGTAGGTAAATTTGTAAACAGAATGACCGTGCTCCAGCACAGCAGATGTATGGCCCACGTCCAAGGAAACATTTAGTACAATCAATATGATCTCAAAGTTTATTCCTGGTTTGGCCATTTTCAAACTTGAGAAAACCAGCCAAGTCTTTTGGTAGGAAAAGGAAATAAAGGAAATGTTTCTAGGAAAACTTCGCCTTTTGTGTATGTCCCAGAAAAATCTAGTTTAAAAAAAAAAAATAAAAAATAAAAAAAAACCCAACACCAACCATAACTTAGGGGAAAAGAAACTATTTCTAAGGGGAATATTATTTGGAATTTATTAATTTCTTTCTCATTCCTTAGGTTCTTGTTCCCTTTCTATGCTTTTCTGTTTCAAAAAAAATCAAAGAAGGGCTGAGAAATCAGAGACCATAAGGAGGTGTGTTTCAAAATTCTCTTATTTAAAGAAGAATAATTTAGAGAAAATGTAAGATAAAATAAAATATACATTTGAATAGCTAGTGAATTATCAGTTACAGTGGTGTAAGATCAAATCACAAGATAGCACCGTTAACCAGGATGGAAATTTCTCCAAAGGAAAAAAAAAAAAAAAAAAGTAGTTTTGCTCAGGTACAGTAACTTGTCCCCTGAAAGATGCAAGTTCAGGTGTCAGATTAAATTGTTTGGGAAAATTGCTGGGGAAAAGCTAGCAATATGTTGGGAGGAGTTTTCTTCATTCTAGTAGTCACTTGTAGACATGTAACAGAACTCTGAGATGTTTTTCTTCCCATGAAGGTTACTATCAAAGGGGGGAAAAAAAGCAAAAAGCTTTAAAAAGTAGACTAAAATAACTCTTCAGGCAGCTTTATAAAAGGTGCTTATCTCTCTTCTTGCATGTTTTTTTTTTTTATTCTAGACTTACTTTCATCATCAGAAAAAGAAATAAAAATCTTCCAGCAACATGTGGCTTAAACTACTTCAGCAAATATTTTCCTTTCCCTTTAGATTTAACTTTGAGAAAAATACTTGCTTGCTTGATCAAAAAGAAAAAGTAACTGGACAGCTTTGCTTGCTTCATACTCACAGGTAAAAAGGAAGTTTGATATATGTCCTATGATCGTGCCATCAACAATTCAGCAATGGGCACATATCCGTTCCCTTTCAGTCAACAGCACCTTCTTTTGTCCAGTGGAATGAGAAACTCAAGCCATTTCGCTAGGAAAGAAACCACTAATAAATCACTGGCTTCTATCGATGTAGAAGAAATAGGAGTATTACAGATAGTGGAATTCCCATCAAGTGGCACATTTAGAAAACAATACACAGAGGAACAAGGGAGCAATCTTAGTCATTTACATACTTACATTTTTAATACATTTAGAAAAAAAAAATTAAAAATATTAGGGTGACAAAAGACATTACTGGAATTCACAACTTGTTGAAATAGCAACATACAAAGATGTGGAGCTCCATGAATAAAACATGAGAGAGAAGAACTGTGTGCATGAAGGGTAATAACACAGATAAGAAAAAGTCGCAAGACAATGATATAGCAAAAACATGTATTGTGAACATTAAAGAAAATTGACTCCTTTTTGAAGTAATTAAGGCCATTTCAGCCTTGCCTAATTGTCCAAATACCGTCTGTGGCAGATGAGAGTGACGGCTCATTATTCAGCAAAGCTTACGGCATTAGCAAGAGCAGGTAAAATACTGTAGAATTCTAACCCTTTTGAGCATTAATAAGTGTTTGTAGTTGAAGAGTATATTTTGAATAAATTTTAAAGCAAGGACCCTAATTCTTACTAAAATTCCAACAAATGTTCCCACAGCATTCAGAGCTGGTAAAAAGATCTCTACTCTCTATAATTTTAGAAGACTGTACTGAGACATGTCTATCTCCTTAATTCCCTGACCTCCATCTTTCTACCACCCTGTCCTGAATTTTTCATCTATCTCTTTCCTCTTGAAAGAAAGAAACTACTTACTTCACTCTAGTGTGCTTTGTTTTGTTTTGGGTTAGTTGTTTGGGGTTTTTTTTTCAAGAAATATGTCTGTATACTTTGATAATTTAGAAGTCTGCTGGCTACAGAGCTATTAAAATGCATTGGATCTGAAAGGATGCAAAGGCAGCAACAAGCACTGCTATCCCATCCCAGTAAGGTCAGCCATGATAAATTGGCACTAAATTCCCCACAGAAATGTTTTTTTCAGTTCAACTGCATCAGCTCCTACAGCAGAGATGCCTCAGAGGAGAGCAAACTGTAGAAAAGTACATTTAAGTAGTACAAAAATGTCTTTACCATGCAATAGTGACTAATTCCAGCAGAGCCTGAGGGGTGTTCTCAAAAGAGGAGAGGTAAGTTTCAGTTAGCATTGTTTCATGAGTAACTTGGAGCAATTGCTCTTCCTATCACTTCTCCCACTTGGAAAAGGCATGGGAATGCCCAGGGAGTGTACACCTGATCCCAGGAAGGGATAAAGAAGGAGGTGGCTGGAAGGACTGCACAGGAAAGATGAAAGCTATGAGGAAGAAAAAGACTGTGGATATCTAAGAGAGACTTTTGATAGTTGCTGTATTTTAAAGAAAGTTGTTCCTTTACATTTCGAACAAATACATTTTTCTCAGTTTCAATCTTACATCAATAGTGTGGGAGATTGTCTCTCTTGGCAGAACAGAGTGAGAGCAAGGGGAGGTTTCAGGGGGATCAAGAGTACGGCAGGAGAGATTCCCCGTTAAGGATCTAGCGCATTCCATGTGGCTTGTAAGCCATGTACTTGTCCCCGTTATTTTCTACAGCTGTAGGAACGAGAGTGAAGAAGTTAAGAGTGTCTGGGCAGAGTGGGTTGTGTACACATTCAGTGGTGCTGCTCGAGAACAGGACAGACATGGCAGATCTTGATGCCATGTCAAAGAACTGTCTGGTAAAGTTCAAAGCAAGACAAAGACTGGTCCTTGATGGAATTTATAATATTGAATTAATTCTTTGATTCAAGTTTTAATACCAGGATACATGAATAGGGTCACAGTGCAGAGTTTACCCATTCTTCTTTGAGAAGATCACGAGATCAAAGCTCCAAATGCATTTCTCTCACTCCACTTAAAATTCTGGAAATGGAAACATAATAAAATGCAGTGTCCTTGTTTCTTTCTTGGGCAGTGAGAGATGACAATCAGCTATCAGAAAAATCATAGAAAAACTTCCTGATGATAATATTCACCTTTCCATGAATGCTGTTAACTCTGCAACTGTTTTATGAAAAAAAAAGAAAAGGAAAATATAGTGAAGAAAAGAAAAAAAAAAAAAAGAAATATTTACAAGTGAATTTGGTTTAAAAAATATTGTTTCAGAAAACATCTAGAAGCTTCAACACAACTTGTGTAACAAACCTTTATACCACAAAGCTTACTGTCCATAACTCACTGCCTCAAAGATCTTCTCCTTTCCTGTACAGGCATTTCGGCCAAGGCATCTGAATAATAATAACGGATGTCAAAGAGTATCAAGGAGTGATTTCTTAAAGGTGAAGGGATGAAGAGGCAAGGAGCTTCTATCTTTACATAAAATATGGTTTTGGAGGTTGTAGGCATTATCAGGCTTGAAAGGCAAAAATCTTAAAATGATTACTCTTAATTGGACGTTAATTCGATGTGCATTGTCTTGTTGATGAATGCAAGTGGACATAGAAGCTGTATTTTCCTATCTGCAAACCTGATGGTCTGCAAATGATTCCATATTTTCTTTCAACTTTATTTCTTCCTTATTAGAAAGCAGAGGAAGCTGAGAAAATAGGGATTCTTCAGGAAAAGAAAAAAGAAATCTTCCAGACAAACTCAGATATGGAATTTCAGGCATAATAAATTAGAAACAGTCCTGTTGAGAATAACTATCACCTCCAGATCACCTACATCCTGAGCTCTGCACAGGTACAAAACAAGTAGCATACACAGGAGAACACAGAAGGGCTCTCATTAGCAAATCAATACAGCAAATTGAAGAAGTTTTCTGACTTTAATGATGGAAATCCACATTGTTAACTTGGAATGAGATTTTCTATGGTCTGTAGTCTCAAGATAGTCTTCAAATGTACATTAATAGTTGTGAAGAAAAGCTGAAGGCCAGTATACAAATTTTAACAAATTATAAGTACACCCAGCTATATCATTAATAACTAAGACTACTCTTTTCTTCACTTTTCCAACATAGGACAATACACACAAGCCACTCCTATTTCAGATAAGAAGAATACCCTAGAAATAATTCTACTAATAAAATGTTAGCTCCTTTCATTATAAGATGGAGAGTTTAACATGCTTTTGTTATAAATTAATACTATTAGTTCTTTATCTCATACAGAAATTATGCTCATGCTTTATCCTGTATGCTGTTCTTAGAAACAGGAATATTTTTGAGCAAATGTAATGTTCTAAAAAAGAATTTATTATCATGTCACCCACCAAATCAGTCCATGCAAAAATAAAGCTTTAACAAAAAAGGGAAAAAAAAAAAAAAAAAAGAAGAGAGATGGAGGGATGGAGGCAGAGAGAATAGTCCCTGCATATATAAGGAATTATCAAAGTCAGAAGAAATCTTTAATGCTGAAGTCACACTCAAGCTCCATTCTTGCATTCTGAAGAAACTGCTTTGAAGTTAAGGTGTATTAGACCATGAGGACCCAAAGTAGGCATTTGGAAATGAAATTCCTATCTACCAGTTATTAGTATGATCTTTTTTTAGTGCAATTCATTTAACGTTTTTTTCCCTATACAAACATTTAAATAATCCCAGCATTCAGTTAAAAGAGCAGCAGTTACCGTAACTGTTTTTTTTTTTTTTTTTCCCAGCTATAAAACAAAGGAATTAAAGAAATATCAGGAGTTTAAAAGTTCAGCAGCTTCATTTCATTTCTGAAGTGGGCACAAAGTATATTTTTATCCAACTGAGAGCAATTACTTCAGTAGTCATTTCAGGTTCTTACACGATTCTACTACTGTACCACCCCTCCACAAAGATTTGCAGTGGTTACATGACGAGATCACAAAGGAATGATCTCTTAGCTTCCAAAGCCAAATAGAGAAAAAGATCAAATACATCAAACAGTTTTACATCTAGTAAAGACCAGATTAGGACTTGGATATGCTTCTTATCTACTTCTCCTCTTGTAGCCATTAGAAAAATTCCATATAGGATATAAGCCACTGTTAGCAAATTGCACTGTCTCTTTATGCAATTTGTCTATGGTGCATAGAGCTCTGCATGAATGCTAGAGATGTATACAAAGATTTGCAGCAGTGGGAGCTGCATTCCCTTTTCCCGATGGAAACCAGCATGAAAAAAACAATAAATGTGGTGCAACAATCGAGAAAGAAGGAAAGGAACTCAAGTTTTTATCAGATTTCAATAGTGTATATTTTAAGCAAAAGCAACTTCATCTAAGCCAGCTATCAGTAAACTATCAAGGGGAAAATATTGTAAAGATCTATTGAGTAAATACCTTCATTTCTCACCTCTTCAGGAGAAGCTAGCACAGTCTCCAGTGCAGTATTCCACAATGTGGGGGAAACAGTCCTCTGCCAGTGACTTGAGTTTTTGCACCATGAGCCAAATAGGAAATGTGGTTGGGATCAGGAAGATATTTCCCATCTCCAATCACCATCATTCCCTTCCCTTCCCTTGGGCAGAGGCTAAAGCAAAAACACTACTGCAGCTTCCCAGGGATGGGGTGGTAGAAGCCCTGGGTGAGATAGCAGAGAGGGACCCAGCTCCAGCTGGCACCATCACCTTCAGGACCTGTCCTGAGAAACAATACAACAAATCCAAAACGTTCTCTGAAACTAACAACTCGTAAGTCACGAAACAGAGCTTGAAGTTGGTCAAAAAATCCCAGACAACCTGTTGACAAGCAGAAAAATATGAAGTGAAAGTACTTGACATGCAATGAGTAAAAAAGTTGCTCTTGCTTTTTACCCTCTGAAAACCTCCAGTACAACTCATTCTGCATATAACCAGAAGTAAATATATATTCAGGGAGGACTAGAAATGAAGGAGAGGAGGCTTTTCCCCCCTCCCTCTTTATATATTAGTGAATTGTATTTTCAGTACATCTCAGGCAGAGCTGAGTCCACCGTGCAAAGGCCTGTTATGGTTTGAGAAAACCCGTAACAACTTACTGTCATGCAGACAATTATTCTATCATCCGATGACCCCTCCCCACCCAGGAAAGGGGAATTCGGGAACGCAAAAAACCATAAGGGTTGAAATATAAATAGATTTAATAGAATAAGTTTAAATAACTAACAATAATACTGAACAACCAGTATTAATCCCGACACTGATATAAGATTTACAGTAATTATACTCAGCCAATTCTATCAGCAGGCAGCTCTACTGGCAGGGACAATAAATGTTGGACACTGCAAGTGCAATTGCCTCGAGAGCAAAGGAAGGTCTTGGGGGTCTGGCACCAGGGCAAGGAGTTGTCTGGATCACTGCCATCAAAGGACAGTCCCCTACGCAGCAAACTTCTAATTTATATTGAATGTGACGTTCATGGTGTGAAATAATCCTGTTGGCCAGCTTGGGTCAAATGCCCAGGCTTTGAATCTCACAGAGCCTGGCTGGCCATAAAGTAGATATTTTCATGAATTCAGACACTAGAGTCTTCTAAAAGTGCAATTTTCCCAGCATCAGAAGAAAAGTTAGTCCTGGCCTCTCAACCTGGGACAAGGCCATGAGGGAGGTTGCATCTCTTCAGATACATCTGGTGAAGCAGCATTCTATGATAGCAGTGTCGGCAACACTGCAGTATCAATAGCTAAGTAATGCAGAAAAAGAAAAAGGAAAATACTTGTGTGGTGTCTGTTAATGAAGAAAATGAGAAAAAGTTAGTACCTTTACATCCGCTCTTGGTTATTCTGACAGCTGTGATCAGAAGTAGCAGTGGCACAAAACAGAAAGTAGTGATCAATAATTAAGACACCCGGACTGATTCTGTACATGTTTTCCTCAACCAAAGGTCATTCATTGGTGAAAACATACTACAAGATATTAATACCAGGGGG
>VZRU01008879.1:497668-560848 GCA_013398155.1 Pedionomus torquatus
GGGGGGGGGAGAGAGAAAGAGAGGCATTATTTTCGTATTTTTGCCTAGATTTGCCTGCATATACACAGTTTCATACTTTGTGTAAGGAAAAATTCTTAGAAATTGAAAGACAGTCATTGAACAGAACAGTCACTTGTTCGCCTAGGAGTATTTACACTATTTTTACTAGTTATTTATACAAAGGGAACTATGTTGACAACAGTGACTGAGGGATATCCACTTCAGAACATCCTATAAATTAGCAATAAGAGTGTTTATTTGCACATTTATAGAAGAAAATATGGATCAGAGCACCCTAAACAAACACTTCAGACATTGGCTTCAAGAATAAAAGCAGTTCTCATCCCTGACATGCCTTGAAGGACATACATACAGTATCCACTTGACAGACACCAAATCATGGTAATCAGTTCAGTCTCCAGTCCCTGGACTAGATGAGGCAGGGCAGGTGCAATGAGCCCTATAGTATTTTATACTCACACAACTCCTCATTTCAAAGGTTTTGGTTTCTGATAATATAAATCAGTGAAAATGTATTATAGAACAGCAAACCAATGTCTATGTCTGATCAGAGCAATGTGAAGATTCACAGATGCCAGAAAATCTCACTCTTGTGCGCCATGTAAAATTTGCATCATTTTTCATTTGTTCTCACACGTACTCTAATAAGATCATTTCTGCTTCAGTTTCCTGAGTGGGAGTTCCCTGAGGACTGGATTTCATTATCAATTTTGATGGCTCAATGCTTTCAACCTTCAGCTTACATCCGGACAAAGCATAAAGTGAAGAATAATACAATAAATGTCCTGTCATCACTTACTGACAAAGTACAATGATCTAGTCATTTTATGCTTCTCACTTTTACAGAATACTTGGTTATGTTACGCATCACAGTCTTTATTTTTTTTTTTATTTCTCATGTCAGTCATTTGAAAACCATTAGCCAAATCCCCACACTCCTAAAGCCACTTTAGAAACAATTATTTTGAAAATAAATTAATTTTAAATTCCTTCTATGTGCTTGTGATCTGTCATGCCTTTCAAGTTCAAATGTCTTAGGTTTTACATGCAGACACAAGGGTTTCATTTAAAATATTCAGAAAGGAGAGTCTGGGGACTGGGACTCCAATAAAGACCATAACTGTCCTTTTTAAAGGACAAGACATGGTGATAATTGCCTCTTGTTTCTTTGCTCACCCAAAGGATTCCTGTCATGTGCAGGTTTAATCCAATCAAACTCTCAATGAAGTAACAAAATTCAAAATCAGAGTGCAAACAAGTGGCAGAATATAAAGGCATATCAGAAACTCTAAAGATACATCTCATCGTAAAAAATAATGTCCAGAGTAAAACTGAGCCACTATGAGTTGAAGCTATAATTATTTATCTATGGAACAAATATCTTTTATGTTGTGAGTGTAAATCATTTAGCCTTTCTCTCCCCACAGTAACAGAGACACTCAAATATGAAGACAAAGAGACAAAACACTAAATTTCTGCATATTTTTCAAAAAGAAGATATTGTGACATATTCCTCAAACAAGTATTTGAAGGAATTTATGAATAAGGTGCCTCAAAATATTTTAGCTCTTAAGTTTTGAGAGGTAAGTATTGCTCAGATACCCAACAGCACATTAATATGGACACTGACCTCAGAAATAGAGGTCTGTTCTCCAATTCCTCCCCTAACTTTGCTCATTCTAGCATGTGAAATGTCTCTCCCTGTATCTCCATCCTCTCTCATGAAAAAACTGTTAGAACAACACTATTTAACCACAGGATTAAAAGAAGCAAACAAAGGAAAAAAAAAAAAAAAAAAACAGTACAGTCAGGAATAATCCTGGTCACCATTTTCCCTGGGCAAATCATCACACTAAAAAAGGATCTTCTACACATGATGGTTCCTAAGACTAGCCCATCTGGTACACCATTTCCCTTTCGGGCTTCATTCTGAAGAAGGTAGTAAAGCAGCAGAACAAGGTCTGAGAGGGGCAATAAGAATAGTCAGATTTGAAGAACACAGTATATGAACAGATATTTAAAGTGTCTAGGCTAGTAAGTCTAAAAGGAGACATCGCTGTAACTTTCAAGATGAACACAGGCAAATTATCTTGCACTTTGCTACAGATCGCTCAGTAAGTAGTAGGTGTAATTTCTGAGACAGAAAAATATTTAGGCTGGTTCTTAAAAACCAAAAAAAGCTCTAAAAAGAAGATTGCTGAACACTTGTGTAACCAATAAATCTATTGACAGATTAAAATCTTTCACTGGAAGTTTGTAAACAAAAGACTAGGTGTATGTTCATTGTGAGCTATTTAAATAATTTGTTTAAATAATAATTGTTACCTGTTGACAGAGTGATGGACCAGACTAGCTCCTTTAGCTCTAGTCTCTGCCTATTTCTTATGATCTACTTTGTGCTTTCTTTCCCCAGATTCTTAGGCATAACAGTGCAGAAAAGATACAGTAAATGTTACTGCAAAGCAAAGAAAAAAAAATCTATACCTTTACATAGTTTCCCTTTATTTCATTTGGAGTTAAAACTCCAGAACTTAGGGCAAGAAATGAAGAAAACAAAAATGCAACTACATTCTTTTCAGAACAATGCAGGGTTTTTTTCTTTTTTTTTTTCTTTTTCTTTTTTATAGAAAGTTAACTTCATTTAAGTTTTTTAATTCTCCTTTATAGTTTAGGGACACAGACCTCCCAGAAGACAAACCGTCCATCCAACACTAGCTCCACATATCACCCTTACAGTATCATCCTATTTCAACAAAGTTGAATAAACAGAATGAGTTGCTGAAATTTTTTTACTTCCAAGTCTTCAGGGGACAAAGTGTATGTTGAAACAAGGATTAAACTAACAAGAAAAATACCATCAGGAGACTTTTCCAAGTACATTTGAAGTTTTGTGGGAGATATAATAGAGCAAAAATGACAAAAGACATGTTTCTTTTTTTTTATTATTTCTGTGTAACCCCACTCTCCCTTTCTGGCTCCATATTCTCCAAATTCCCTACCCACAATGCAAACACTTGCTGAAGTGGGTCAATCTTGTTTCATCCACACACTTCTGTACTATTTACAAGTCTTTAGAGGGCCACTGGGACTTCTCCCAGCTGAGCATCCTTGACCTTGCCCATTTTGCAGATTTATTTCTTTTATTTCCAATCGCAGAGCCTGTCTGCAAAGTGACCTTCCTCAGATTTGCATCTTCGCATCTTCAGTGTAGGGTAGATTTAGGGTACCCGGTTAAAACTGAAGAATTCCACTCCTGTTTGCACAGCAGTCCACAAATAAGGCACTGTATTCATTTAAGGAGTTACACATCGATTTAAATGATCGCCCTTATGTCTCACCATTTTATGTGCTTGAAAGTCAGATTAATCCCTTGGTGAACATGAGTTCCTAAAATTTCCCAGTTCTATCATTGTTGCACTGATGCAAAGACAGGAGATCAATGAAGTGCATCTGGTTGAAGGTGAACATATCTCAGCTCCTGCCACCCAGCAGCTTCTTAACTTGTGGGCTGAGCTAAGGATATTCTGCCCAAGCATACCAAGGGGTTGGAGGGAAGTCGAGGACAACTAAGAAGAACCAGTGACCCACAGGCTTGGAAGACTGAGGGACCAGGATGCATGACCAGACTGCTGTTACCCAGGATACCATTTCATGCAAACATTTTTCTATGGTCAGGAGCCTCACTGCTCCCAGGAGAGTGAAAACTTCATCTATCAGCTTCCAAAGGCTGCGGGGCTATTGAGCACAGCCAAATAAAATCCCCTCCAAAGACAAACATCAGCCAACATAAAAACAAATGTATATATAGTATTGTTCTTGGAAAGATTTTTGATCCCTTGGCCACATCCTTGAAAATTCTCAATAATTATGCCACATTCCTAAAATAAAATATAGGTTATATGATAAAAAGTTGTCATCGTGTAGAAGAGTCAACATAAATCAGGTGTAAGATCTTCACAATATTTTCTGTGTACGGTTCAGACAAAAAGTTATTTTAGAAAATGTTCTCCTTGTCATTTTCCTTTTTAAAAATGAACATACTGACATTGACAGAGTTAGAATCAAGCATCAATTAAATGTCCGACCTTGAAAATGTTACAGAAGTAATGTCATGAATATATTACACATTTTTCACTCATCTCAGCAGGCATGATACTATGAATTATGTAAAAACTACTATCAATTTTTCAAAGCAATAGATGTGACACCACTATATGGTGAAAACAAAGTACTTACATTAAATGAGACATGCAGCTGGTCCGAACTAATGTGATGTAGTCTTCATTTAAAATATTTATCAGACAGAAAAGATTCCATAGCTACATTATTCAGCATGCACTTTGTAAGCAATCCTTTTCCATGCTATTTTGTGTGGTTATTCTAATGCTAATGTTTTAGCATCTTGACAGACAGGGCAGATTTCAGTATTACTGGGACCAGGCCACTAATAAATCCATGTTTGTGCAAACTGTGTACATTTCATAATTCTATTTGATTTGTAGGAGATCAGAAGTACAAAAAAAAAAAAAAAAAAAGAATTGACATTGTCACAGAATCTAACTTTTAAACTCCTTTTAACAGTTAAAGATATTCTAAACAATAATCTTAATTTTAAAAGTTTTTTTTTGGTCACTCAACGTTTACTAAAACATGAAAATATTACCTAATTGATAGCAATTTTATATTTGTGTTTTAAGTAATAAAAGTTGCATACTCACTTTATTTTCTCCTTTTTTTCTCAGGAGCACCATCTCAATTCACAGTGAGGCCAGTTAAGCAAAAGAAAACAAAATGAAAAATAAGTCTCAGAAAATCTATCTTCCCTTCATAGATTAGGTGTTGGTCTGAAAAAAGAGTATGGTAAAATCCTGGTATCATACTCAAAATGGCTATCACTAAAATAATATCCAATTCCTAAGTAACGAACTTTTGTTTCAGTTTGTTTTATACTTTGGAGCATGTTCCTGAGAACATATGAGACCAAGTAATTTTCTAGAGTCATTAAAAATAACAATTCCACTTTCAAAAGTACCTTGGGCATTTTGAAACATTTATCTCCATAACCTAGAAATATATAAAAACAAAACAAACAAACGCAAAAGAATTATGTTATTCCATTAGGATAAATTTGAAATGAATATAGGATAACATTCCAAAGATTGACTAAGAGACAACAAAGCTGTAAAACTTTAATGAAATGTGAAGTCAGGTATCATATAAAAAACCTCTGAATCAAATATTTGTTTATCAAGAATTCTGGAAAACAGGTGATTTCTTAGCTGAACTCTAGCTTTTTTTTCAGGTTTCACATAAAGAAGCAATTTCATGTCTGCATATTTATATATAAATATTTTATATATATATATATATAATGCATTATATACATACACAATACACACATATTTATACAATATACAATTACGCATAGTCCCTATAGATAGATATAGTCCCCTACAGATAGATAGCCATTCAAATTCAATTGTATTGAAGAAGCTGTGATTTACCAGGACTATTTAGATCAGAAAAGAGAAAGCTAAGGGAAAGATCTCATCAACGTATATGAACACCTGCAGATAATTAACTGCAAAGAAGAGGCTCTTTTCAGTGGTGGCCAGTGACAGAAGAAGAAGCAGCAAACACAAACTGAAGAACTGGAGGTTCCCTCCAAACATCAGGAAATGCTCTTTGACTGCAAGGGTCACTGGGTACATGCTGCCCAGAAAGGCTGTGGAGTCCCCATCATTGGAGATATTCAAAAGCCCTCTGGGCATGGTCTTGAGCAACTGGCTCTGGGTGGCCCTGCTTGGGCAGGGGAGTCGGACCAGATGTCCTGTGAGATCCAATCTAACTTTAATCATTCTGAGTCTGTGTTACTTTTGCAGTATCAGACAAGGAGCATCTGCAGTACAATTCCTGTCAGAAAGAAAAATAAATCCATCAGATACACATTTAGGGAGGACATCACTCCACATGGAGATCAATATTTAAAAAATGGATCTAGAAGTCAGAATTCTGAGAAACTTATTAACTCTGTAGCTCTTATTACCATTTTCATAGAATTTAATAACACAATATGCTTTTAATATGAAGAAGTGATCATGTTTAGTGCTGCTAGAACATTGAGGCTACAGGCCTAATTAAGAATGCAATACAGAAAAGGGGAGTAATAAACAACTTTAATGGCACATATTTGTGTAGTTAATGATAGCATTGATTTTCAGTAGTTAAGCTTTAGAGGATAGGGCAGCTGAGTTACTGTTATGTATGGTTTTAGCATAGTACTAGAAATATTTCATCATGAGCAGCAAGCAAAATAATTAGTTTGGAGACAGAAGATCTGAGGCTGTAAATATTGAAGTAGCAACACAAGGTTTTAAGAAAATGCCTGAGGCGTATGTAACACGAAGCAACTTCCTGGAAATTCTCATACAAAAACATATTCTACTTCTTGTACTGTACCAAGTGCTCTCATAGAGATTCAAGATAGGAAAAAAACCTTCCAGTACATATCTGGACAGGGTTCACTCGGTTGCTAACAGACAGACACACACCATTACCCATACAAGACAATTTTTCTTCACTCAGTCCTCCCATCGCTGGGAGCAGACTGCAGAATCACTACTGAACATTGCCTTACCACCCAGCAATACTGATCTAAATTGATAAAACAGGCTGGGAGGGCACAATTTAATTTCTGACAAAGTAGCTGTCACACACAATATTTTTAAGAAAATTTTATTATTTTGAGTCACTTTTTATATTTCCACAGGAGAAGGATAATACAAGGCTTTGAACCTGCGTCATGGACCTGAATTGTGATGAAGGTCAGAATCCCCACCCAGCCACGGGATACTTGTGCTCATACCCTGTGGGAAGACCCACTAAGAGACAGTTAATGTAATGTTGACCCAAATTTAGTGTCTTGCCCACCTTTTTCAGCTGGTCTAATTAAGAAAGGAAGAAAAAAAGAAAGTATTCTGCTCCTGCTAATGTGTAGTTTATATAGTTTATATAAAGTGTAAGTTTACTAACAATAGTAAACTATATTGTGTAAGTTTATATACTTTAATGTATAAAAATTCATTAATCCTTTGCCAGCCTGTATGGTAACCATAACAGAATCCTGAAAGTTAGTGCAGGACAGGCGGAAAACATTTGAAGATGGATTTTTATTCTCTGTGCAAGAATATTGCATTGTTTTGGTGGGAAGAACGTCTCTTCCCATTAAAGCAAGTCTTTGACTTGCTTACCTTGTAAGGGTAACAGCCACCACATACTTCCTACCAACACTGAAGCCAAGATGTAATACTGAATCTTGATTTGTTTTGCCCCATTATATACCTACTGATAGATTCTTGGAAGCATCGGAAAGTGCATCCTGGCATGGTTAAAATCAAAGGCAAAACTTACCAATTTCTACAAAGGAAGGGTTTCAATCCCAGACTTCTGCTCTGCTTTGGGAGCATTTTTTCTTCTACATTTTTTTGGACCTGCTTACACACATACATACTTTTCAATTAAGTTACATTTGAAGGAATTATTGGCAATCTTATCTCATTTAATTTACTGATTTTCCATTTGCCAGTTGCAAAGTGTATTGAGGATGTCATTTGTGCTTGTACTAGATACTTTACCAATTCTTTTTTATAGTTTCTTCTAAGCATCTACACTGAGCCACGCGTAAACTTCCACAGTTCTAGAAAGTATCCTCTGCTTCGCCTGGATGCATTCTTTAACTGAAGGCACTGATTTAAAGATAACTAGAAGTTACAGCTAAATTCTGGAAGGGGTCATAACTGAGAAGAAAAATGAGCCTTTGTAGTCCAGACTGACACATTTAGGACCTCAGGAGCAGCCATAAAGTTAGAGGAGGCAAAGTACTATGAAAGCAGGGATCAATAAAACATAAAATAAGATAGAGAAATTACTGGTATCTTGGAACAAAGCATTCCTATACAGGGAAAAACATATACAATTTACTCTCTGTAGTTAATAACTATGTGAAAGAGAAATAGAGTGCAAACAGCTGGAAAATAAATGTCTGCATGAAACATTAAAATCCAGTTAGCACTTGTATCACAAAAAAGAAATGGGTTATTTTTTTCCTCACAATGCTGTCTTTCATGGGAAAAGTTAGGGGCTTTTTTCCTTGGTAAGTGGAAAAGCAAAAATATTTGAGTAAAAACTACTAGTTTGACTTTTCCTGTTATTTAGATGCCTTTTACTTCTTTTATTTATAGTTATTATCATTTTTTAGACACAAAAAACCCCAGCGTTTTAAAGCTGGTTGTTCTCATAAGAGCAACTCAAGGGACTGTTTTCTCCCAACAGAAGGACGAACCTGAGGGCTCAGGTACCACTCACTGCCCAGGAAACACCCTAGGTGTCCTTCATTGTGCTGGGTCCTAATATTATAAGGGACTGTTATAAAACTTCTTGCATACACCCGACAGAGATATCTCTCCACTGAAATGGTGTGGGCCCACTGGAACCGCGATCCTCCAGCTGCAGCATTGTGTGGGTCTACTGGAGCTGTAATCCTCCAGCTGAAGCACAGTTTGATGGTTTTAACTCAGTGCAGCATTAAGGGTGTGATAAGCTTATTTTGTTAGCCCATAGACCAGAATGTGATTACTAGACGATTTTTGTGATAAATTTGTGTTGCCTAAGGAACACGTTATCTAGATGATTTTTAGTGATTACAGGTGCCAGAGAAGAAAGGACAAACCAAGCTCCCACAACAGATGCCAGATCTCGAGCTAGACAACCATGAAAAGGAATCAGCCACCTGTGGAAAGAATTGTGGGGAATACATATGATTTAGCTAGATTTTAATAGCATAATTTGTAATGTACAAAAAAGCCCACCCATGCAATGAACAGACGAACACGTTAGGTAGAGCGATCCCCTGTGTTCCCAGCACTGAATAAACATACCTCTCCATAACTTGCAAGTTTGGAGTTTTACTCCTCATGATCCCCAGATCACCACCATGTAGCCAAAATGTGAATCTCATGCCTAACCACAGGTAACAAATGCTATTAAAAGCACCCTAGGCATTCCCATAGGACTAACAGACCAGACCCATGCCTTTCTCAAGCAGGGTTTGGTGGTCGGGTGAGGCACCCTCAGGGTCACTCAGGGCTCAGGAATCACTTCCCCAGTTTCCCCCTAATTTCTCTGGTTGCACCTTCTGAAAGTTTCATATTTAATCATGGCTATAAAAACACTGCAGGTCTGTCGGAGAGGAGAGGAGAGGAGAGGAGAGGAGAGGAGAGGAGAGGAGAGGAGAGGAGAGGAGAGGAGAGGAGAGGAGAGGAGAGGAGAGGAGAGGAGAGGAGAGGAGAGGAGAGGAGAGGAGAGGAGAGGAGAGGAGAGGAGAGGAGAGGAGAGGAGAGGAGAGGAGAGGAGAGGAGAGGAGAGGAGAGGAGCTAACTGCAACAACATGTGAATGTTTGGTCTAATTGTTGTTTTAAGGAGAATATAAGTTTTCTGCAATGGAGTAACAACTAGTTACCTCCCACTTTCTGTATAATGAATATAAAAGATTTTTTTTTAATCATACACAATTTGTAAGTAAAAGCTTAATTAAAACTTTTTAGAAAATATTTCAAACATATAATAAGTGATTCTTGTATGTCTCATTAGAAACTAATTCAGCTCTCTTTATGGAGGATCTATACAGTGTAAATCAGTTCACTACACCAGGAAATAATTATAGCAGTTGGATAGTTAGCATACACGGACCCATCTTGCCAGAGTCTGCTCCCTCTCTAATTCATCCCAGCCTGAAGAAAAGGATCCAATAAAAGGTATGACTGGTAGCAAAGCCTGGCTTTCCATCAGCACTGCTTTCAGGAAACGTAAAATCACAGAATGGTTAGAGTTGTAAGGGACCTTAAAGATCATCGAGTTCCAACCCCCCTGCCATGGGCAGGGACACCTCCCACTAGAGTAGGTTGCTCAAAGCCCCATCCAGCCTGGCCTTAAACACTTACAGGGATGGGGCAGAAACAACTTGTCTGGGCAACCTGTTCTAGTGTCTCACCACCCTCACAGGAAAGAATTTATTTCTAATATCCAATCTAAATGTCCCCTCTTCCAGTTTAAAACCATTACTCCTTGTCCTATCACTCCTGACAAAGCGTCCCTCTCCAGCTCTCCTGTAGCTCCCTTCAGATACTGGAAGGCTGCTCTAAGGTCTCCCCAGATCCTTCTCTTTTCCAGGCTGAACAGCCCCAGCTCTCTCAGCCTGTCCTCATAGGAGAGGAGCTCCATCCCTCTAATCATCTTTGTGGTCTCTTTCTTAGGTGGCTCCAGTAACAACACCTAACATCTTTGTAACCAACCAGATCCTCAGCTTAGAGATACTTAGAAATGGACATTTTTCATGTCCATTCACAATTTTGGAAACAAACACAAGCTTATGCATTACTTAAATGCTTCCCCAACAAAATAAAAACCTAAAATGGAAAGGAATTTAATTCAAGATACATTTAACAGAGCACTTAACAGAAAGCACAACTGAGGTGAAATGAACTGGAGAATACTATGCGGTAACTGATTCCTTATGACAAATGATTTATAGCTGCTCTGTTGAGAATTCATATGTGGTTCATAACCATTTTATTTGCACCATCGTCATTTTCATCCTCAGAGATAATTTTCTCCTGAAACATCTCAATAAGCAATAAACACGCGATAAATGAAAAGTTATCACAGCTGGAACTGTAGAAAAGTTGGGGCTTTGGAAAACTGCCAGCCCTAATGAATCAGTTCAAACAACTCACATTGATTAATGCTTCTGTTAGAAGAGACTATTCTGGCGTTTGCTTTGTGATCCAGCAGAGATCAGAAGGCACTATACGGTCTTTTAAAATACATTAGGAGCAGTTGAAATGTCTAACGTTGCAATGAAAACTAAAAGAACCACTAGAGATAAAAGCATATATTCTGAATGCCATGCTGTCCTTGGCATCAACAGGAATTATATAGATGGAATTAGGAGAATTTCTTTACATTCTTAATGCAGTTTTCAAACTGACTACAACAAAATTATAAATCTGCTTGTTAATATAAAATCATTAACAGTGACAAACCAGAACGGTGGTAGCACTAAAAGCGACAACGTTTAGTTCAATTAAGTTCATCAGAAAATATTTTCTGAAATACTGCAACCACCATGATTTAAACCTAGAGAATTGAAA
This sequence comes from Pedionomus torquatus, assembly GCA_013398155.1. Classification (NCBI taxonomy): domain Eukaryota; kingdom Metazoa; phylum Chordata; class Aves; order Charadriiformes; family Pedionomidae; genus Pedionomus; species Pedionomus torquatus. Next base: position 508,897 of record VZRU01008879.1, read on the forward strand.
CAACAGGTTTACTAAACTAGAATGTAATGTAATGTAAATGCATTCCTCATCTTCATTAACCAACATATATTTTCAGAAAAATTAGTATTGTAAAAATTTAAGCAGTGTGTCTGGAAATATTTCACGCAGTGCAATGCAAGAGCTTCTTTTATAGCAATCTGTTTTATTAATACATTTTAACTGGTATTTTAATGCTGTATAGCATATTTTCTGAGAAATAAATCTCTTTCACAGAAGTTTATTTTTCAGCATATAATTACACAGATGGCTTTCAGTAACAACATCTCTTTCACAACCAGATGATAATGTTTCTATTTATATCCCTGCCATGTACCTGGTCTGGATGCAAGTCTAGAGTCAAACATGCTTCACAACAGATGAACTAAGTGGAATATAAGAAAAAAAAGGAAGAAAAAAAGCCATAAAAGTCCTGACCTCATGATTTGACTCCATTAGACTTTTTAGAACGCCAAGAAAATTCTTAGTTTTTCACTCTGCTGCTATTGTAGTACCAATAAAGTAAACAGACCATAAATTAAATTCACGATAGTGTGCATTTTTGTCACTTAACTGTATTTCCAAACACCAAGGGTGTTTATTTCCAACAAAAGAATATTTTACATTTCATGAAACTGGGGGAAAAAAAGCTTGAAAATTATATTACTTGATGAATCTTGCAATTTCGTACTTCAGTATTTTGTTCTTTTTCCATTGCAGCCCAGGCAACTCATGTTCATGAAGTCCTATGCAATTCTATTTCATTCTCCTTCTAGTCTCCTCTGTCCTGAAAGAACCTTTTTGAGTATTCCCAACTGAACACGGCAAGTCCCCAAAACCTTTGAAAACTCATGTTTAAATTAAGCTTGACTTTCTCAGCTATTTTTTTTTCACTGATATTTCAAAGACAGGCACGGCCCTAAAACATAGTAAATAAAAATGGCAAAGTTGATATAAACATAAAGCTTTTTCTTTTTTTTTTTTTAATTTTAAAAATAATTCCTAAATCCAAAACAAGTCTTACATTAATTTAGAACTCAGAACACTTATAAAAATGTAATCTTGTCTGACCAAGAATTCCTTTCTGTGGCAGACTCTAATACAGAGATTGATTATCCTCCAGTCCAGCTCTACCAATACTTTTGTACATCAGCGTCTAGCTTCAGAGCTATAATAAAAACATGTTTGTGAAACCAATGCAAATTTCTCTGTAAAAAAACTACAATTTCTCATACAGATTTCCACCCTCTCCCCGCCCTCCCCGCCCCCTTTAAAATTCTATTGCCACTGAGAAAAAAAAGGTTGCCCTCTTCAACAACCAGATAGTGAACTGCAGAACTGATGAGTTCATTTCAGAAGTAACTCTTGCAGCTCACTTTTAACAACTGAATTATGGACTTTTACCATCGACATCGAATGTGATGCTGTCAGTTAAGGAGTTTGATTGCACTGATAGTGATTATTTTGTGAAGTTTCCTAACATAGATAGATTTTCAAGTTCTTCTTGAAAACTTAGAAAGAGATGGTGAGATTGCTAAAACTTGACAGCCAATATTTAACATTCTTTGCTGGATAATTTGATCCCTATCTTGCCTGGGCTCTTCTTTGTTCAGTCCACTGAACTATTTCACTGCAACATTAGACATATTTATGTATCACAAGATCTTTAAATTCCACTGAAAAAAAGAAAGGAGGAGTTTTTCAAAGACTCACAGAGGGTCCAAAAGCAGGAGACTTGTAAATAACAGCCATTCTAAAGGCTGATGCAGTAGCCGTGTAGTTTCACCAGCACAGGAGGCGGTAATCATCTCCTTTGTGAATTGCTGTTCATCACAAATGTAGGGCTGAGGATATGAGGAGGAAAAACTTCTGAAATGGTACAAAGCTCGATAAGGCAAGCTTTTCTTTTTTCTTTCCTGTAAAAAACCAGAAGAATTTCCAATGCCAACTTCAGCAAAACTGTCAATCACTCTGTAGGGAGATGTATTGAGTGGCTTAATGATTTTGCCAAGTTGCTCAACTCTTGGATCTGCAACTGGGATGCAGAATGGTACATTTATCAGGAATAATCAACTATTTAAGTACAAAATCAAAACCAAACAGCTGTTGCTTCTAACACAAATCCAGAGAGCTATAACAGATCACAAACTGGAAACGAAACAGAGCTATAAATAAACAAACAAGCAACTAAATAAATATCACACTGAGATATCTGAACTGGAATGTTTTAACTGGAAAGTTAATTCTTCACTTTGCAACAACAATAGCTTCAACTGATAACACTAACACTTTAAGAAAAGTATGGTCCAAGAGAGAAAGTCACGAGAAAAAAGACCCACAAAAATGATCATCATCAAAAATTACATAGACTGTTAGCTACGAAAACACTGAGAAAATTAGGATTACTTAGTTTGCAGAGAAGTTTGAGAACTGGTGCAATAAACATAGAAATATTTAAAATTACTGCTAAATATGGAAATAAAGTCCATCTTGAAATGTGACAGAGCATTAAAAATATTACCTCAAACTGCAGCGAGACAACATCTAATATTAATGATTTTCTGGAATAGATCGCTAGAAGGCCTTTGGAATACCCACTGATAAAGGCTGAAGTCCCTGCATTCCCCAGTATGTTCTGGGGGCTGAGCAGCTGGAAAGCAGCTTTGCAGAAGGGGCCATGGGGTTCCTATGGCAGATGAGCCAGGAAAAGGTGTGCCCTTGCAGCAAAGAAGACTAATGGTATCCTGGGCTGCATTAGACTAAGTACTGCCAAAAGGTCAAGGGAGGTGAACCTTTCCCTCACCTCAGCAGTGGCGAGGTCACATCTGAAGCAGTTCTGTGTCCAGTTCTGGGCCCTCCAGTACATGAGAGATATGGAGCTACGGGAGAGAATCCAGCAAAGGGCCAATAAAATTATTAAGAAACTAGAATATCTCTGTTGTGAAGAAAGGCTGAGAACTGAGGCTGCTAAAGAAAAGAAGGCTCAGGGGGAATGTTATCAATGTATACAAATGCCTGAATATATTTAGCTGCAAAGAAGAGGGAGCCAGGCACCTTTCAGTGGTGCCCAGTGACAGGACAAGAAGCCACACACACAAACTGAAACATGGGAGGTTCCCTCTGAACATCAGGAAACACTCTTTGACTGCAAGGGTGACCAAGCACTGGCACAGGTTGCCCAGGGAGGTTGTGGAGTCTCCTTCCTTGGAGATATTAAAAAGCCTTCTGGACAGAGTCCTGGGCAAACCACTCTAGGTGGCCCTTCTTGAGCAGGATAGTTGGACCAGATGTCCCTTCCAGACTCAGCCATTCTATGGTTCTGTGGCTGTCTGAAACAAAAGATGAGATGAACATTTATTTGGGATTGTCTAGACCACATAAAGTGGTTTTCAAAGCATAGCGAAATTCAGAGTTTGTGAATGTTTTTCTGATTTCTGCTTGAGTGACAAGGAAGTTGTTCTGATCTTTTTTTCTTTTGTTTTGATTATAATAATTTTTAAAAGGCAAATAAGCCCACTCTTTCTTCCTTTTCTTCCTCAGTTGGCGTGATCTCTTTAGCACACCCATCTTTTCACTGTTCTCATTTTACAGTTCTTCTGAACTTTGCAGCTCTGTAATTAATACACGACAAAAAGCCAGTAAATGACACCGGGTTCTTTTTATAAACTATGGCTTTTTCTCGAGTGTTGCATACTTATCTACCTCCCACTCATATGCTGTAGGTGTTTTTTTCCCATATTCTGTGTATGGGAAGGAAACCATCTGTATTTATCAAAATCTGTCTAATTCACATCTCTACTGGCACTACATAGAGTTTCATGAAGAGGCTCACTGCAGTGATAACCTTTTCCCTTTATGCATTAAGCGTACACAGCCAAATCCTGCTCATCATAAGATGAGCCTAACACCTCCAAAAATATTCATACAACTGAGGTGAGAAATCATATTTGTCTGTAAGGAGACACAAATTATTGTGCTCGCCATGAAATGTCCATACATCTAGGATTCTATCTACAGTAAACTGATTTTATGGAGGAACACTTCCACTTCACTGCTTTTGTAACCAAAAAGTTGTTTACTATTCCATTAACTCCAGGTCCAAGAACATTATGCAACCATTAAAATGCTACACCTCAGACACATTTCTAATGGGGCTGGTATTTATAGACAATAAGTAGGGCCAGTGTTTTGTCACAGTAAATTATACATGAAACAGCCTAGCCATGGGAGAAAAAAGAGGCAAGTGTCACAAATTGCTAGTAAAACTGCCAGAGCTCACAGCCTGCATTTTAATCAAAATATGTTTTATTTCATAATAAAAATTGATTAAAACCATTTAACTAAATGTTTAAAAAACTTTAAAAGTGCTGCTATAAATTACTTTTGGCATGCAGATGGGAAATAAGAACAGTTTTTCTGCTTCATCTTTGCCAAAGACTACCATGTTGTAAACTAACAATGCTTAGCAATTTGTTATCTGACTTGAGGGAAACAGCAGCTCAGAGCTACCAAATAAGTATTGTATTTTAGATAAGGTTTCTACCAAAAGTAAATTAAGCACAGCAATATTGACGTTCCACTTCTATGCACAGGTGCATAAAATGTCTCTGCTATTCAAGGGGGGCAGTTTTCAAATGTGCACAAATGTATTGTATGTATTTTAATTTATTTATGAAGAGAGGAAGCACACACACTGAAAAAATACCCTAGCACCATTACAGGTATAAACACTTTTAGAAAAGGTGATGGAAGATATGCTTGTTATTTTGCAGCAGAAACCACCAGAATCCACAGAAATTTTTCGCTGACCTGAAGAAATGTCTTGCAGTCAGGTCCAGTGACATCTCACCCTTCAGCACATGGAGCCATAAAGTATACTGGTTCAGAAGAAACCAAAAAAACAGACATTGCCAATACTCTACCATGCACTTCTTCCCTGCAAAAATGCATTTAGTTTCTGGATGCTTGTGGAAATAATTTTATGGCTTGTAGTGCCACCATTAAAAATGGCCTATCTATAAAGCATTGCTAGTAATCACATTAAATCCTTCTATCCTCGAGGCAGTATCTAATCTGAAGAGCCTTGGTCAGCTAGACTTCACCATTAAGGAAGAAGAGTTGCCACTCCACCACTTGGCAAACACTGCAAGGTGTAGTCTGCTGAGAATAATACACTAAGGAGCACTGAAAGATGCATTCCTTGCACTTTGTAACACAACGCACAAAGGCTTGTTATTTAGCTCACATGCTGACTGTACAGGGCAATTATATGCAGCTCCTGCATAATTTATGAAAAGAGGAGAGAGGAAATTTTCAGTAAATATCTAGAGTGTTCCATTAGGAGTTGTCAAACATGGGTATCTTCTCCACTTCAGCGTAATACAACACTTGCCATCTGTCAACTTGTGCTATCTTCTTTCCATTCCACTGCAGCATGTTTTTTTCTGATTTACACTATTTTTTTTTCTGCTGATACTGTTTTTTACCTCAGTTGCAAAAGAAGTAAATCTGTCTCAGTCAACATATATGACAAGCAGCCCTTTTAATTTTTAATTTATATACTAAGAACTATATTGACCTTGAAACTTCAAGAGGTGTGGGAACTCCTTGCCAAGCTAAAGCCTGAACTACAGAAGAATTTCAACCATGTTTCTGAAGAAAAATGTTCACAGTCATGTTATTTAGACTTGGCTCAAACATTGCATTTTGTCTATATGTTTGTACTTACATAGGCATACTTACTGACCATACAGTAATACCCTGTTTGCAAGGGTGAAATTTTGCTGGAAAGGTACAGCCCTCAAATGCTCTGTGGTCTCCAGGTGCTTTAAATTAAAAACCTTGAAAACAATCTTAGAGTTCCTTAAGGAAATAACATTTATTTATTTACTTACTTACCTACTTACACATTACCAAGTTTTCTAAGGACCTATATAATTCCAGAATCTTGATTAGAGATTTTGCTTTTTCTCCTAGGACCAGTGTTCTTCAGTGACAAGCATCATGGATGGTCAAACACAGATATAAAGGGGAAAAAAGAAATTTCAAAAAATAGCTTTCTATTGAGCTTGTACTAGGACTGCAAGATCTTTACTGTAGGTTCTCCAAGTAACTTGGAAAGCAAGGGAGGAAGCTGAGAGCTTCATTTTTCATAAATTGGCCTCAATTCTCATACTGTAAGAGAAGGGAAGCATTACCCTACTTTTTCCTATGCAGTCAATTGAAAAGTTCTTGAAAATGTGCATAAGCGAGTGTGGAAATCCCTCTGCTGTTGAGAGAAACCACTGGTCAGTCATGCAATGAATGAATAAGAAGGCTTTTGGCACAGCATCCTCCTCCACTTCCTTCACTACGGCCAAGAAAGGACTTCAAAAAATTCAGTGAACTGCTGCAGTTATTTAAGCACACCAGTATATTTCCCCAAATTATGTTATACCTATATTTTCAATGGAAAAGTCCGCATGCCTCATGGACAGCAGTCCATGGTGACTCAGATATCTCAGGGTTATCTTCTGAAGTCTTCTTAGAGGCATTTTCCTGTCGAAGTCAATGAAAATATAGCTCACTGAGAATTCAGCAAAAGCAGCAAGACAACATTTGGTCATGAACTATGAATGTGGCTACTTTTAGAGGAATTATCTTAACTTAGCTTGGTTTTGCTTTCTTTAAACAGGATTTCCACTGTGAATTTCTAGCATTTGTATATAAACACAAATATATGTGTGCATATGTATATGTACATGTATATAGGCACATATCTTTCCTGTATTTGCTTATACGATTTGATTTAATTGACAGGTGTGGAGAGACTGGGAATTTGGTTCAAGGGGACTGCCATATATTTGTACCGATAGACTATATACAAGATTTAGAACAAATCCTTAGAGCTGCCTCTGCAGGTGACATTGCAAATATTTAAGTGAGTTATTACTGTCACTCTCCTGATTAAACTGACAATTAGTTTTCTAACAAACCATGAAACATTTATCAGTCAACAGAAATACAACAGTTATTATGCGCAGCGGTTTATCTTCCACTGGATGGGTTGGAACAATATTTTTGAATGTATAATCAGCATTTTTCAGTACTTGAAAAAGTAAAATAAATTTTTAAAATGTAGTAAAACCTTATGAGGGGTTATAACAGTAGATTCTGGTATGAGGAAATTAACAACAGATTATTATAGAAAACTTTCAATCTCTTTCATGTAGCTAGCCAAACTGGCCTTTCCTATTTCAATTATTCTTACCGTCAAATGCTAAAGTTGTGCCCTGTGCTGACTCTCAGTTGAAAAAGACAGCATAAAAGTCCCAACTGTATGGGCAGATAATTGCTCATCAGTGTCACAAACAAACTACTTCATACGGGATGACTGACTTCAAAATACTGAATCCCCATCTGGTGGGACCTAATGAGCAATGGAGAGGTTTAGGAGGTAATGAAGCAAGTCTCTTTTTGGCAGATGTTACTTGACAGCTGCATCTTGGGATCGTAGCAACACTACCACTGTCTCGTATTAATATATTCTTGAAGATATCATGGTGAAGCTTGTAGAAAACAGAGGATCTTCTTCTCTTCAATGGAACATATTTTATGTCACTCCTCTAATACCTAATCCACTTAGTAAATTTTGATTTCAAAACACAGTTCAAAGTTTATTGAACTGTGTTTTTTCAAGTGCTTTAGCTCATGCTTTAGCCCACATGCTGCAAGCTGAATCCCTGTGGCAAATAAAATTGACCTAAAAAGCATGTCAAGGTGTTTGGTTTTGTTTTTTCCCCTAAGACAAGAGGGTTTTGGGTCACTGCTCACCACATGCCTCTTGTGGCTTACGCACACCACATAGGGTCTCAAGTGAGCTCCACAAAGCTCAATTCTTGCTACATCCTGTTCAGCAGCCCTTCATTCTCCCAGGGGAAAAATTTCTGATGCTGCAACCTGAATTACACAAGTGCCCCCAAGGTAGGCTGCTCTTAAATATCAGGTGAATTACTGCACATCCCAGCTCTCAAAAGGGCAGAGTAAGAGCCACTGCTGGACTGAGAAACCATCTGAAACTACAAACAGGAAAGGCAGAGATGTTTCTTCCAGTCACTAGCTTCACTTAAGCACTGTCCTATTGCCCACAGAAAGAGCCTATTCCACAATATCAGTCCCAAGATATTATCCTTAAGCTCTTCAGTGTTAAATAAAGTATCAACAATTCAGAATCGCCTTCTTTTCTATCAGGAAATGAAGCAGCTGCAATCTGTTTGTGTTTTCTTGGACTAATTATTGCAACATACTTAAGAATAAGAGAATCCCAACACATACTACAACACGTACACAAATTAGTCAACATAAATACTTTTGTTTGTTAAATATTGAACATCAATGAATGCTAAGTTCCCAGCTTGATCCTCCAAACTATTAGAGGTGCTAAAACAGGATCTAAGATAGTGGCAGTCTAAGCTGTAAGCCTTTCCAAAAAGCTGTGATCCTTGGTGACAATGACATCAATGGAAAGTAAATACTAACGAAGGACAAGGGTTTTCAGCAGCTGTAGAACTTCCTTTTTAAAAAAACAGAAAATTTCTTTTCTTCAAATTAACTGTAATGTTAGCCTCATTCTACAGCCATTTAAAGGACTTTGAAAGTAAAGCCTGATGTGAAGAATTCCTGGTGAGAGGAACCATTCTAAAGTTCCTGGGTCCCTCTCCCTCATATCTAAATCACTTCCCCTTGTAATAGATCTTACCATCTATCTTTACATGTTATCATCCTGGTTCTGGCAGGGAGAGGGTTAATTGTCCCTAGGCTCTGGCAGGGACACCAATATTCAGTACCATATGCCACCATGCCCAGCCTGTATCTGGGTTCTGGACAGGGCAGAGGACAGGAACTTGGCTTGGCAGAGAGCCAGGCCTTCTCAATAACTACAGCTGTGGACAAAGAATATTTTATTTTCCAGAAAAATGCATCCATTTTTGCTTTAGGAGCTTTATGGAATTCCTCCTCCTGTCAATCAGCATTTGCAGTTCGGTTCTACTTTTTCTGTGAAGTAGTTCTTCAAGGATGGTACTTTTTGTATCCTCTTACACAGCATCCTATGAACTTGCAGTTATCTGCTTCTCTAAGAAATTTGAAAATTATTTTAGAGATTTTCTAAAGAAGATTCATTATTTTTGCTTTTAGAAAGAGCAGGTTTATGCCTCTCTTCAATACAAGAAGCACAGAATTCACAAAATAGAAGAGTTCCCCTTGGTTGAGGAAGACCAAGTTAGGGTACAGTTAATTTCACTGCATATCTGCAAGTCCATGGGTCCTGATGGGATGCACCCATGAGTGTTGAGGGAGCTGGCAGAAGTCATTGCTGGGCTGCTCTCCATCATCTTTGAAAGGTCCTGGAGAACAGGTGAGGTGCCTTAGGACTGGAGGAAAGCCAGTGTCATCCCAATCTTCAAAAAGGGCAAGAAGGAGCACCCGGGAAACCACAGGTCAGTCAGTCTTACCTCCATCCCTGGAAAGGTGATGGAATGGCTCATTCTTGGCATCATCTCAAAGCATCTGGAGAAAAAGGAAGATATCAGAAGTAGTCTTACTAGTAGTCTTAGAATGCAGCCAAGAGCAGGAGCTTCAGACATAGCCAGAGCCATGGTGTGCAGGAGCCCTAGCAGAACCCAACAGACACCAGAAGAGTAAGTAAAGCATGTCAAAACAGCTAATGCTCTAGCTTTCCCAGAGGAAAAGTCACTCATCCAGAGAGACACCTCACTCTGCACCATTGAGCAGTTTTAAATATACATCCTCCCTCCCAAAGCCCCCTTGCTCTCTGAGCACAGCCATCACCAACACAAAGCAGCAGTCACTGCGGTTGCTCAGACAAGAGCAGGACTTGCTAAAAAAGTTTTAAATCCCTTGTTCATGCAAATCTGTAAAATGAATTGTGCCAGAGGCACTGAAGTCCCAAGCCAGGCAGTATGATACAAGAAAGAAAAAAACCTTCATAAGGTGAATGCCTCCTAACAGCCACTAAGAGACAGAACAAAACGAATTGGAAAACTTCTAGATTTTATATCTGCCAATACCTCCTTTAGACTAAAGGGAGAAAAAAAACACATTTCTCATGTATGACCTCACCTTTTTTGTAACTCTCTGCAAGATAAAAGGGTGGCTCAGTTGAAAAAGATCTGATGCTTTATTGCATTTTTTTTCTGATACCATCCTTTACTCAGACAACCACTTGCCTGTTCATCTGTCAAGGGAATTCCAATGAGAACATTCAGTTCCTTTATTTCATTCCAGCACCTTCATAACAATACATATGAATCACAGCGCACATTACATTGCAGTGCCACCGGTTGAGTCCAGTTTTTTTCACTTTCTTTTCACAGTGCATCTACAAGGAAATATTCTTTAAGTGCTATCTCAAAAATTAATAACTACCAGAGACTTGCTTTGTTTCTCTCTCTTTGACTCTTCAAACTTCAACTTTTGAAGTGTTTTATGAGAAGTACCATTGTACAATGTTAAAAGTCAACACATCCAAGTTATTTCTGACATGGGCCCGATTATATTTTGTGCAAAAATTGCTACCAGTGTGGAAGTATTTGAGGCCAACTCATTAATCCTTGTGGCAATTCAGGATTACACTGTATAGTAGGACTCCTAACTCAAAAAACCTCACAGGTTTTGTAGTCCATTAGAACTTTCTTGCTGATCTCCATCTGTTCCAAAGATAATGAATACTCTTTTCTTTCATGCGTTCTGCTTTATCAGCATAATTTTTTTTTTGCTTTAGCAGAGTTGGTATTTCCTGAAAGACATGATTTTTATTTGATTGTTAAGGAAAAAGAAGAGGAATGTCTCCTGGCCCAAAGCTTATCTGTTGCTATCTTTCTTTTTCCCAAACCAAGTATCTGGTCAATAAAAAAACAAAATCCCAAACTTAGACTATGTTGGCCTCCTTAGTGTCACACCTACTATGGCGACAGCTTAATGCAGCTGCAGATGACAGCCAGCCATGTGGTAGCTTCATCGCCTGCAGCCCTTGCTGCACAAGAGAAGAGGCTCAGGTGCTCCAGTCCAGCTGGATTTATCAGACCAGGTGGAGTTATTGCAATCCCCAAAACTGCTGTGGTCATCAAGCCCTGCTGGACACATACTGGCAGCCTGCAGAATACTTTAGAGGCTTGATGTATTTTTCTTAGCAAGACTACTAGGCCAGGCAGTACAAGAGCACAAGTGCCTCTGCACAAGCCAGCTCAGATCCAGCCCAAGAGATGCTGGGCCAGGCCAGGCCAAATTAGCCCAGTCAGACTTGCACTGGCTCCATGTAGAATCACTTGGATGTGTCTGCATCACTCTGCCAAGTGCCTGTGAGATGCGACGTTGCCCCAAGATGGCAAGATGCCTGCAGTGCCAGCAGGATGAGGGGATGCTGAACATGCATCAGTGCTGTGCCTGTTCTGCAGCTGTGTCCTGTAGAGCATGCTTGTCTCATGGGATTGCCCTCTTGATAGCAGGAAACAGGACATGGCTAGCACAGCACTCCCCCAGAGAGATGCACAGGTCCTGTGCTCTCCATGACCTCTACACTCAACTGTCATGTACGTAAACTTGCTCTTTGGGAGACGATCTGAAGGAGATGACAAACTTGACCCATTACAGATCAAAGACAAGAATATATTCCATGGGAAAGCAGTTTAAAAAAAAAAAAAATACTCCCATGTTAGCTGTTCTGTTCTATGCCAGCCACACAAACCAGACCTATGCAGTTCTCCTCCCACAATTAGTAAAAAGTACGCCTCTACATAAAAAGTATGTTACAAACCTGAATTTCAAAGCGCTCAAAAGAAGGCACAGTTCGTGTCTCACTGCTGCCTAAATTAAGGTGAAAGAGCTTGTTCAGCTAAAAAAAAGATGAGTGGCAGAGAAAGAACTTTTTTCTGATGCAAAATGAAATGCTCCGTCTATTCAACCATGCCATATGCATCAGCTTGCTTTATTTCAGATGCACTGGACCACTCAACTGTTTCTGGTTTGTCACTTCCTTAGGAGACAGTGAAAAAACAAACTGAAGGGAAGAAAACAAACGATTGAGGAATAAAGCAGGCAGTAGCAATGCAAAAATGAGGGTGAGTATTGCTCAGAGTCAAAAGGTTAAGAAAGGAGAGAAAACAAAGAACACTTGATGAATGCAAAGGGATCAGTTTAGCTGCAACAGCTCTAGCTAAACACAGAGTACATTTTCCTGGCTAAAGCTCAGGGCTTGTGCCATTAGGTTGCTTGGAGATCCTGAAAGAACAGTGTATTCTTGAGAGATTAAGAAAAAACCACATCACTTGATGTCCCGCTGTTAATTGTTAACAAAGGACATCCACCTGTGCTGTCCTGATAAAGAGCACTGGCATTTTTGACCATCTCAACACTTCTGTGTCAATGCAGAGAGACTACAAGCAAGTGTTCCTGGCCTCCTGGAAGCAATCATTCAAGCATATATAAGTGTATTTTTAGAGCAGAGTCTCCTGCTTTCTCTGCCTGAATAGATGAATTGGGGAATTATCCGTGAAGAAAACAGGAATACATGATCAGCTCTAAATTTGCCAAGTGTTCTGACCATGGTGGCTGTCTAAATTTATTCCAAGTCTCAGTAGTATCTTAATCCTTCATGTAGCACCTAATTTAATATCCTGATTCATTACCTGAAACAAGCAGGAGAAACCACTTTTTGAAAAAACACAATTCACAGACAGTAGCAATAAGTGACAGTCTCAGTAGATTTTTTCATGACCAGGTCTCGTAATTTAATTTAAAAAAAAAAGACTAAGGAGCTTCTGGAAATCCAAATAAGTCAAGAGGGATGCTAAAGATGCTGTGAACATCTTGGTGGTCACTGAACAAAACAAACAAATCAATCAACTGAACAAATAAAAACAAAACAAAAACAACAAAAAAAAAACCAGAGAAAAGTGAATTCTTTACCCCATAACTTTGTTCCAACTCTTCGTTCATATTAAAAAATATTGCCCAAGTGAAATGGAAACATAGTGTGCATCTTAATTTAGTGGGCCTGTTGGTTTGGGTTCTCTTTAGAGGTTTTGGGTTTTTTTTTTTTTTAAAAAAAAAAAGAACAGAAAAGAAAGAAATATTTTAGTTTCGATGCAGTTCAGAACATATACATAAATTTCAGTTTCCTATTAAGACTTCTTTTCTTAAATCAATAGACACTAAAGTAAAAACCCAAAGGGAAGGTGGTAAGTAGAAGGTGAAGGACACATTAGCAGAAAAGAGAAAGAAATATACTATTAGTAGAATGAATATAAGTTCAACTCTTTTTTAATGGGGCTTGTACACTTTACTGTAGGCTCATGTTCAAACTACTTTGCATTGTTGTGATTTTCAAGTAATGATAAAAATGAAGTTTGACCAGGGTTTTGGCAAAGTATAAATATAACTTTTGATTTAATAGCAAGCATTTTGCAACTCCTATACCTGCTATGGACCAGATAGGCAAGAGATGCAGTTGCGCTGACTTCATTTAAGGAGGCGATACACATAATTGAATTCTTTGGAGTCTACCTGCTCTAAGGCTCATACTATCTACTATATCATTCATCCCAGCAACACCAAGGTGACAATAAATTATTATTATTCTCCATATTTTTTTCTTATTTCCTATTACGCCACCACATTAATGCATGAACAATTTATCATGACTTCTTTAGTGATATCTAAGATAATATCTTATTATAAAATAAAACCTGAAAACATAAGTCAGATATACCATTATATAGACATATCCTAATCTCAATAATTAGAAAACCAGTAAATTCCTCCAAAATATGTCCAACAGCCAGGTAACTCGAGTCAAACAATTTAGTCTAAATTCTTGGATGCTTAAGGTTAGCAAGTCCATTAGTAATACAAAGTTGGAAACCAGAACTGATCCAGATGAAGAATAATTTTTAAATGGACCACAAGAAGTCATAAACTACCTTGACCTTTCTGTAGCAGGTAGGCAATGCCCTGAGCCACACAGAGAACACAAAAGCAGAAAAAAAATTATGACACTTCTGAAATAGAAACAGAATATTTATGCCATCTGACTCTTCCAGGCATGGTTCCCTGCATTTGGACCATTATTTTGTTCTCTCTCTAACTCCTAGGAAAGTGTTAATTTTCTACTAACTGGCACATATGGCACTATGTAACACAGTTGTCCCAGCTCATGAAAACAAGAGTTTCATTGTAGGTGCTCTGCCAAAGGATGTAAAGCCTGGGCTTCAAAGTAATTAGACACATCACAGGTAACACACTTGGCTCTGAGAAGGGGAAAATGACATTTTTTTCAACATATTAGCACTTTATGCCAACTGCTTCATTCACAAGAAATGTGAATGCCAGAAAGACTGAAAGGCAGTTTTTGTCCCACTGGGGTTGCAGCACAGGAAGATGGAATAAAACAGAAATAAATAGTTTATTCAAAATTGAGAACCCTGGCTAAACCAGAATGTGCACTACTAGACACAGGTCCAGGGTCTGTACCTGTGTTTTACTGCCTTTTTCTACCTGAGAGGCAGAAAAGGGTAGTAAAAAGATCTTTGCTACCTTGCTTCTTGTTCATTCTGCCAGTCCCATTTGAATAGAGGGCAGTTGTGGAAATGAAAGTGAAGTTTCCAACAGGTTTGAACATCCCATACAGGAACACATACCTTTTGAAAGCAACAGAGAGAAAAAAATCCACCTTTGGCTTTCCCAATGTCTTTGACACCGACAAAGAGGCAAATTTTCAGTCTTCTAACTTAGAAAAACAAGGTGTTTATCAGCCGGGAGAGAAACTGCTTCCCTGCTAAGGGAAAAGCAGAACACAAGCCCGGCTCTGCAAGGAGCAGCAGGAGTGTAGCCACCAGGTTCCCAGGAAGGAGACCGCTCACTCGACTTCTCAAGCAACAGAGACCAAAGAACCCATGGAGGCAGATTTTCATCACCATCAGAACTCAGACTGCAAGTAACAACTCTTTGCCAACCCCTATTTTATCCTCGTATAACTCCAGTCACCTCCATAGCATGTCCTGTTGCTTCAAATGTGCATTTCATATGTTGCGTAGTCAGTACAGAGAAGAGCAAGAAACACAGAAAAAATGTGGCTATGAGTGCTTCTCTTGCCTCCCCACACTACTACTGCATTAAAAGAGCAGGAATTTAAACATCTGGTCAGTACAGGCTCAGTTAGCTTCCCAGCTGGATTTGGTGTCATTGGAATCACACAGCTCTGGCCTGGCTGCAGGGATCCCTTGCAGTCCTTGCTCCCCCTCGCCTACGATAACTCCTGAACTCCCTGGAAAAGGGAATTTGCAATGCAGGTCTCAGGTTGGACAGTATCACTCTTACAGACCTCTACGACTTCCTGAGGTCTGCTGTTAGCATCTCTTACACCATCATTTTCTGCTGTGGGCAGCGACTGCAAAGACTGTGCTGGGAAGACAGGTAGCTGAGATAAGAAAAGCCTCATGAAGAAGTTTTTGTGGTTCTAAAATGTACAAGGGAGACACAAGAACACAGGATTTAACACTTGGGTTGCCATCATACACATTATCAGAAGGTGGTATGACAAAATACTTGGGGAAAAAAGACCCAAAGCAATTTTCAGGCCTCTGGATAAGCTCCTTCAAATAATTAAATAGCCAGTCGAGGTCTTGGGGGAATTGGTTTTAGGTTGTGTTGTTTTGTTTTTTTAAGACTAGACAATCAGACTTACTTCTTCATTTTGCCTGCAGAGATGACACACCTGCAATGGGAAAGCCACTTGGTAGGTAACAGAGGCAAAGAACTCATAATTTTGTGAGTTTCTTTAATATACTTAGGAAGTCAGTCACTGAAAGCAGATCAGGAAAGTTTTTTGGTTTTATAGTGTACTAAAAAAAAAAACAAAACCAAAAACAAAAACAAAACAAAAAAAACCCCAAAGGGAATTAGAGTGGCTGCAAGATTCTCCTAACAAAAAATCTTAATTACTTTCTTAACCTCAAAAGTGCCCACAACTTCCCTTATGCAAAGAAAAAGGAGCATGAACTACAGAAGGAAACTTCTTTAAGGAAACTTCTGTGCAAGAAGTATACAGCTTTAAATCACTGCAACAAGAGGTGTCTCAGGGAAACATCTTAAGATAACCAGCTTCTCTTTTTTATTTGCACGAGTCTTCCTTACAAAGCTTTGTAAGCAAGATACTTTGTGCGTGTTGAATATAAACAGAGACTGCACAGGATTCATGACTGTTTATGGGAAGATTCACAATGGAGCTGAACATGTCACCATTGACATTTTTCCTTTCTCTATTACTTTAACCTATGGGAAGAAAGTCAAGGACAGAAAACGTAATAAAAAAGGAATAGCCAAGCTCCTTCCTTCATTGTACTTGGATAAGCAGAATACTACGGAGCCATTTACTGCAAAACAGGGTAAAAAGTCAACAAATGCTAATGAGTCTCCACAGGTTTTACAACATTGAATTTTCTATAGCCTGCATTAGTGTTCCTTCTGAAGCCTAGCGCTAGCAGTAAAGGCAGAAGACTTCATATTTTCAAACAGCACTACAGATTTGAGCATCCTATATTGAACAACTTGTTCTTGAAGAACAAGAATGCTTCATCTCCTGGATTATTTCCTCAATGGCCTTTGAGCCGTTCTGTGGAGTATGGCTGCACATTTTCAACCTATGAGCAAAACTGGGTACATAAATAAGAACACAACAGCAAACTAACATTGCAAAAACATTGTGTTCACAAACATCCCCAGTCACAAGGATCGGGATGCTTCTTACGGGAGCAATAAGGTATATTAAAATTGAAAGGGGATCTTAGAAAACGTCCCCTGGGGCACGTGGAGTACAGCTTCCTTATAAATCCTTATCACGTGCCCAGTGGCCTCAGCAAAGTGTGTGACCCCAACCCCCAAAGTCTGCAGTGAGTAGCTGGAGTGACACCATGCAGCTGCCCTCACCACACAGCTGCAAGAGCACCTTTCAGGATGGGATCTTTCACTTTTGCCTTTAGCTGGTTGTGTCTCCTAAAACTGCCCCCACCAGTTTTGCACCTGAGCAAAATACTGCTCAAAAACCAGCTGCTTGGAAAATACATTCCTAAACCAGCCATTGACCTAAATTTCAACAGCTGAGATTAACCATTTAAATCCTCACCTGACCTGTGAATCTACGTTCTTCGGCAGCAACCCTGTCTCCCAGAGAATTTCATCAGTCCTTGGTTCTTACACTGCCAACAATTCATCAGGTCCTCCTTGCTACTTGCTAGTCAAAAAACACTTTTTCCCTATGGGAATTTGGGATTGGTGGCCAAGACAAGCAGGTTTGCAATGCAACTGGAACAGGTCTTTTTTTAAAATAGTGACACTAACGTAAAACCCAGCCTTACATGCATTCGGTTTTCATCTTTCCCTATACTATGCCAGGAGACAAAAGGAATGGCTCTCCTCTGGGCCTCAGGAAGAAAAGCAACATTTATCTTCCTAATTGCTCCTCTGATCTCCTTGTATGAACACAACTATCCTCATCCCACACGTTTTGTTTCAAACTGATTTGGTGACCCAGCTGGGCAGTGGGACAGAATCACTGAAGGTAGCTGATTTCTCTAGGGATTTTATTCCACGTAAAGAGACAGAGTGCAGAAATCCCTGAGCTTATGTTGGATGATAATACAGGCAGACTGTGCCACCCGGTGCCATGAAGGCAGCCAGGCACACATCCCAGCAGCAGCATGGTTACGTTTTTAAGGTGATGTGTGTAAGCTGATAAGCTCAGCTGTGCCCATACTTATTAGGAGATAATTCAAGAATCTCTGCTGTTCTCCTGCTGGGCTGCAACATTTGCCTGGTCAATATTTTTCAGTATGAGCTAGTGGAGGGTGATTTCCTTTCTGTTTCTTTAGGCAGCAAGGCTGACTCTGCTACCAGGACATCTGTAAGCGTTTAGGGCACATTTCACCTCAGGCAGAGGATCCAGGACCTCTCGGTTCAGACTCAAGTTGTCCCAATGTTATTTGGATCCAGATTTTTGCTAAATTTACTTTGAGAGGGGAAGAAAAAGGAAAAAGAAAGAGGTAGGTAGGACTTCTTAGCTCCCTTTTGGAAACACCAGAGAGGATGAAAACTGACTATAAGTTCCTAGTAGCTTGTCCTGGTTAGAGGTTAAAAAAAACAATTTTCTGTTTTACAATTTTACTTTTTTAGCTGGGCCTCTTCTAACTATCTACACTCTGACATTAACAGCACGTTGTTCAGAAAACTGTTCACTCTCATGGTGATAAGACCTGATTATACCAAGGAACATTGCAGAGAGGCCCTTGCTTATACTTATTGCTAGAACAACCAAGGTCAGGTAATTTCATTACTTGTCCCATTGGAGGGTTGGAAATGGAAAAGCATCAAGGGGTCACACCTGCAGGGAGGGACAGACAGGACCAATGACCTAAAACTGACTGACTGCAGTATTCCATCCCATCTACATCATGCTCAGTATAAAAGCTGAAGGATCAAAGGGTCAACTCCTTCTTCGATGGCCGATGTCCGAGGAGGACCTCGCCTGTTCGTCTGTCTTTGATCCCAACCCAAGTGTTCCTGACTCCAGATCTAGAATCCAGCTCCTGTCAATCACCGAATCCAGTCTGGGACTTTTCCCGATGCCTGCTGACAACATTATTTGCCATTTTGGGAGCTTGATACTGTTTTGTATGTATTGTATCTATCTCATTATTTTCTTCTTTAATTTTATTATTAATACTTCATTAAAGTATTTTAGTTCATTCTAAATTTGTAAATCTCCTTATCTCTTCCTCTCCTTTCTTTTTGCAGAGAAAAAAAGGCCATCTGTTAGTCTGGTTTTGGTAAATTTGACTGAAACCTCAACATAGCTGCTTAGATTTTCAGCAGAAGACCAATCCTTGAAACGGCAGCTCTCTGAGCACTCCCTCGTGATCCAGGATTTCAGGACTCCAGTTTCTGAATAGCATGTTTTGAACCCCAAGTACAAATCTTCAAGCCATTATCAGTGAGATACCGTCTCACAGGATCTGTTCAAGTCATCCAAGACAGACATTTAGGATTCCTTTTCAGCTTTGCTCCAGAACTTTAGGTTTGTTGGCTATCTAGCCAGGTTTTTCAGCTCCTCAGCCTGGTTTCAGGACAAGAATTAAAATAGACACACTTTGTTTTACTTCAGAGGGCTGTGTGATTATCTACTCCCTCCAACAACAGGAAACAATCCTTTGTAAAAATAAATTAAAAAATAAAAACCACCAACAAACCAAAACAAAATAAAACAAAACACAAACACACGCACACACACACACACAAAAAAGAGACTAGGAAAACTGGGATATTATCCACTAAGCTCAAAGAGGAAAACAGAACCTAAATTCATCCAGGTATTTCCTGAGGCTCTGTCTGAAATTCAAAAGAATAAACCAAAAAAAAAAGCATTAAAATTTTACAGCCCCAAACATAAAAAAATAAATACGGTTATTTATTATATTCTACTTTTCATATATTAGCACCAGCAGATTGAACTCATAACAAGGAAACTACATGAATTCATGGTTTACAGAATTTATGTTGTTTTAATATTGGCAATAAATTATAATATTAATAGTTATTAAGAAAGAAGGAAAAAAAAAAGGAAAAGTATAGCCTGGAAGCACTGTGAAATTAAAAGGAAACCTGGTCTTTATTTCATGGAGGGTGTTAGCGATAGAATATAGCATTAATGAATAAGTCTGTTTTACATCAGGCAGCATGATGATTTTGTTACAAACACAAATTAAAGTATTTGTTTCTAGTGCAGAAATCTATCCTACCAATTTGTCCTCAGAGGCTCTGTTTTCTCACTCCTCAGGGTGTCTGGCTGTTAGAAAAGAAAAAAAAACGTTGATTTAAAACTCAGTTCTAGAAGACTGTTAATTGTGGGAGTGGATCTTACTCACAACTCATCCCCATGAAGTTAATGGAACTGCTTGTGTGCATAAGAATTAGAGCTGGTTGGGAATTTATTTTTTAATTTCTTTCTTTCCCCTCCAAAACAATTTTTGCACAGATACTTTTAAGGAAATATATGATTTTTTTACATTGAACTTTCAGTAAATTATATTTTTACTGTCCAGGCTGGAAGACAGCAAGGACAGGCATTAGGGACTTGACTGCACTCAGAAATGCGGCATGTAGCAGTACTTGTCTGAGGCACGTCCCCCTCAGGTTCTCAGCTGAAGTGCCTTTTATAAAACACTCAGTTATTCACAGGGCCAGAGAAAAAGAAATGGAGAAGTCAGGATGTATGTCAGGGTTGCCAGGGTCCCACGCTGAGGTACCCAGACAATACGTACCACGGTAAAGCAGTTCTGCAGAAAGGAAAGCCCGAGAAGGACAACTTCCACTCTGGCCCAATTTCTAGTCTAGAAATTAAAGAACTTCTCTGGAAAGTGGGAAAAATCTTTAGTAGAGACTTTTTTTTGCAGCTCACATATTTAAAGCAAAAACAAAAAGCAGAAAAAGGGTACATTTTCCAGGGGGAGGATCATTTCAGCTGATACCCACTTCTTTCACATAATTAGAAAGGGATTTTCCACACAGAGGCTGGGGCTCAAAGCACAGCTTTTTGCCTTACACTAACACAGTGCACAGTCCAACAAAGGTCTGCTCTTAGGGCTAAAACTGCTGCCTGAGAAAACTACAATTACATGTCATTACAATAGGGCCAAGATTATAACATTCACGTTTGTCATTACAAGAAGTTCTGCTTGTTCCAGAAAAACAAATTCAAAGTTGTGGTGATAGAGGAAAATACCCTATTTCCTCCATGTTAACTCATTCCTCCTCTGGTCATTCTCTTAAACCAGCACTAGCAGTATGCTTTTCCATGCCTTTATGGCCGCTGTCTACTGCCAGATCATCACCCTTCAGCAGCTGGTTCTTAATGTGTGAGGTACCTTTTCATTGATAAACTCACCTCTGTGCACTTCTTTGTCTGGATGGTGGTATTTAGTATTCAACTGCAATCACATAAACAGACCTTTGCTCTTTACTGTTTGCCACTGGTTGGGATTTAACCTCCCATTTACCTTCAAAAACAGCTTCATGCGTAACCACCGCAGAAGGATGCTGTAAGACTATAACTGTAATTGTGAGCCAGAGAAAAATTCAACCAAATAATGTATTACCATGTGCTGTCAGACAACTTCATCTACTCTTATCACGCACCAGTCCACGGCATGTTTACTTTGAGATGTGGCACAGCATTGAGAAGACAGATGTAACCTAATTTTTCAAACACCCGAACCACAGAACTGAGAACATATCAGAGATCCAAAACCTTTCTCTGCTGCTCCAGCAAGTCCTGTAGCCTATGCTGATCCAGGTCTTTCAGCTAACACACTATCAGTGCCCAAGACAGCTGCTAGATTAAAAACAAGAAAGCTCCAATATTGTCCTAAGTCCTACACCTGTGTATATATACATGTATATAAACACACATACAGAGAGAGAGACTAGTCATATAGCTTTGTTTTTTTCTTGGGTTACTCACCCATGCAGGAAGATATCATTTAGCAGGGTTGATTTTTTTTAGAAGTCATGCTGATCTTTGAATATTTGTTATGGTTTAACCTGTTAAACGTGGAAAGGTCTTTTCATGGGCAGAGGAGACCAAGCGCTTCTATAAATAGAGGTTCATTGAGAAGATAAATATTAAAGATTACCCAACTGTTACTTTTAGGACTCACTTCACAGCTCAATGCCATATTATGGGTGTGTGGGTTACTTCTGAAGCAAAGTGTGTTTCTAAAGGCACGGCAAAGTGTTACACCATGATAAACTGAGTCAAATATAAGAACAACTTCATCAGCAAGGTCTTGCATTTGTGATAAATACAATCAAATTCTTGAAAGGAGAAACAGGGGATTTTTATGACTATCACATAGCCACAATTGATACATATGACCTTTCCTACCAATGTCTGCTGTAGAGAAAAAGGATTGACCTAATTAAGCCAAGGACCTGGGAGAGATGCAGTCTCCTCATCTGGGATAGATTTCCTGTGGGACTTGGCCAACGGCAAAGTCTGTCTGTGCTTAAGGATCCCATTTATAGAAAGCAAAAATGTAGCTTTTTCATTTCTTCCAGGGATTTTGTATGGATAAATATATGGTACTTAAAAGTACCGTGTAAGAATGTAAAATGGGATCTCAACAACAGCCTCAAGAAGATGAGCATGATGCTCATTCTTTTAAAGCAGGGATATTAAATCAGTCAAGCAGAAGTATATCATTAAACTATTTCTCTTTCCAAGGTTATAAGATTATTTCCCTGAAGGTGACTTTTCAGGAACATATGTATTCTCTGTAAGCTACCAATCTCTATTTGCAGTTTGTTAAACATTACTGATAATAGAACCAAGGCATTAATGCGTCAAAAACGTGGTATTTTCAACAGCTACCCACAGAACCACCTACCTGTTAAATTTTCCCATCCTGCACTAAGAAGAAATAAGGTAAGAGGAATGGCATTTCTCTTCGCTAATATTGCAGCACGGACCTTAAATTGGAGCTAGTAACCCAAGGCTTCACCTGGAGTCCATATTGTGAATACTTGCCTTCTAGCGTGGGATTCATCTCATCCTAAAGCAGACAACTAAAATAGGTCAAAACTGCTGACCAGGAGGGTTTTTACTTCTGTCAATTGCAGCAGGAGGCTGCATGAGAAGCTTACCTAAAAAGGCATTCCATCATGTATCAGCTTTCTCTCATTGCTTTGTGTAGGCTGCCTCTATCCCGTTTCTCTGTGTTTAGAAAGCCTTTTAGCATAGCCTAAAATAATAGTTTCCTAAAATGTAATATCTTTAGAAAGAATATTAAATGCAGATTGCACCTTTTCCCTCCTACGAGATGAATGTTTGTCATGCAAATTAATTATACTAAAATTTCTGGAGCTTGAGTTTGTCATACTTAGCTAGCTAAGTGAAGAACAGAGGAAGTTTAGAAGCCATGCTGGTTTTTTTCTTCTTTCTGAAGTAGTAAATATTCCTGTTTCCACAAAAATATGGTGTTTCCTCCAGCCAGGCTATGCAAGCTATGGTAGAAGAAAATACTATCTGGCATTTCAAACTGGGTTACCCTTTGATAAACACAACTTTTACCAATTTCCTTAAAAATATAACTCTATGACTTCTTTTCACAGGGTTTATAGCTGTACACACATCTTCTCCAGCCCTCTGCAAGGAAAAGATTAAAAGTGCATCTTGCCCACAAGCACAACGCTGAGGATTTCTTGCTTGCTCAGAAATTTCATAAGCAACAAGAAGGCATCTACACAAGAGTAAAGCTCTGTCAATAATAATTAGGAGTAAGCTACATGCTGGTAGGTTAAAAAAAAACAACACATACATTTTGCCCATGACCACTGGGATTTAAGAAAGCATTTGTGCCTTAAACAGAGAATGGCTTCCAGAAATCTTGATAAATTATCTTAATTTAAATTTAGTGATGAATAACATGTCATCAGTAGAGGCATCTTGGGGAGACCTACTTAATGAGCAATCACATTCACGAGAAATACTCTCTTATTAGTGGTTACTTATAAACAATTGCTTCTGAAATTAAAGACATGAGTGAAATTATAGTTAAGCTGTTGTCATTAATACACCAAAGAGGACCTTAAAATGAACCGAAGAGGAAAGATACGGTATGTTTTTGTGGCTTATTCACACAGCATTAATGGAAGTCAGAAAAGAGGATTTTAGTTATAGAGCTGTAGTATAGATTTACTTATTGTTTTTATGGTCTTTTAGAAGATGAAAAAAATCCTCAAAGCTATGTTCTTAACCCATTTTGGAATTGAATAAAGAAAGGGAAAGAATCTGACTTTTTTATCCTTGTTAAATTTCAAAGTTTTTGTCCTTTTATTGACAAACCTTTTTGCAGATCCAAGAGATGTTAAGAAATTGTGAGCTTCCAAGAAAAAGCAATGCAACCTCCTCAAGGTCTGAGCTGCATTAAAAGGGTTGTTATTACTTTCTTCTAATAGCCAGACAAAACCAGCTGTATTTTATCTCAAGGAGAAGCCCAGACTTGATCCGTAGAGGAGGGCCTGACATATTCCTGACACCTCAGGCAAGATCTTTTCCAGTGCACCCCAGATGTGCTGTGAACTGCTTCTTGGACTGGGTGCAGGTGCCCAGACGCCGAGAGTGGGGGCAGCAGGGGTGGTCTCTGTGAGGACAGGACAGGGCTGCCCTGTGCCAGGCACAGCTGGTACCAACAGAGATGCTGCAGGGCACTGCTGAGCCTATCAGCAATGCTGATGCCTCCTCTGTGGTAACATATTTAAGACAGGATAAAAAATGCTGCACAACATCTGTGAGAGAGGGGTGAGGAAAATGCGAGAGAAACATCCCTGCAGACACCAAGGCCATAGAAGAAGGCGAGGAGGAATTGCTCATGGTGCCAGAGGGGGGATTCACCTGCTGGCCCTGCAGGACCCACACTGGAGCCAATTGATATTCCTGAAGGACTGCAGCCCAGGCAGAGCTCCGGGTGGAGCAGAAGTGTGGGGAGGTAAGCACAGCTGATGAGCTGTTATGGACTGAGCCCAAGCCTGTCGTGGGCAGAGTGATTAACTTCACTCGTAAGAGAGAAGTAGTGAAATATTTATTAAGGTGAAACAGTGATTTAAAAAAATTAGTAGTAAATGTGATAGTGTTTCATGAGATTCACTGGCAAGGTACACTTGATTATTTACTACATAGAGGACAAGATCAGACAAGCTGTCAGGGAGACCCTCCCATTGAGTCTAGAGGTTCAGAAAAGGACCCCCTTGCTTTCTAAACTCCTCAGAGAAGAGTCTAGGTGCAGCTGGAACCAGTCCTAGTCCTAGACTTGGTCAACAGTTCATGTCTAAAGGATTATATATGCACAATCAATCCCTTATATCACTTAGCATGCTATTAGTCACTTACTGAGATCCTGCAGCAGCAAGGAATCTCTCAACCTTGAGTAGAACCTTAAGCGAGCATCCTCACAAAAGGGGAGACCCTGGTGTGCTGCCTGCTGCCATACAGGAGAGCTCAAAGGGCAGTCCACTGTGTATAGAGCAAGATAATTGACCTATAGTCATATTCTCATGGGAACAAAATATCTAGGTCTCCACTCCAAACAATATTTTTGCTGGGTTGCCAGCCATCCCCCAAAATCCAGGTACAAGTTATCACAACTTTTATTGTGATGGCCATGACCTGAGCAGGAGCTGGGGGGGGAGAGGGAGAAAAAAGAGGGAGAGCACACCACCACAAAGCTCCCACCCCCTCCCTCCTGATGCATCACTTGGAGTGTGGAGGAGCTAGAGGATTCTGGTGTGAAGTTAAGCCTGCGATAGGGTTTGTTCTTTTATTACCAATACCTGAGTTAGTAATTACATTTTAATTTTAATTGAAAATAAATTCGTTTTCCCTATGTTGAATCTATTTTGCCTATGACAGCAATTGGTAAGCAACTTCCCTGTCCTTACCTCAACCCAGAAGCTTTCTTCTTTCTGTTCTTCCTATTTTTTCCCTCCTGTCCTGCTGAGGAAGGAAAGTAAGAGAATGGCTGTGTGGGTGCGTGGCTGCTAGCCTGGGCTAACCCCCTGCATTTCTGTACTGCTGGCTAAACAGGAGTTGGAACAACACAGACATTTCAGGACATTAATCAAATTTTGACCATCATCATTCACTCATTTAGGATTTGGTCCTTTCAGTCTTCAGTAATAGGAGTATTACTTATTGAAGTCCACAAATGCAGATTGTGGTACATATAATACTTTGAATAAATCCCCCTCCAGCAGAGGAAGAGAAGTAAAACAATGACTTTACCACCAGCCAGGCTCCAGTTTAAATCAAAAGTAATCTCAAAGATGATTCATGTCAAGTGAGAATCGCCAGAGCTTGAGAACACAGTGGTCACACATTGTTTTTCTACAGTGAATTAGAAGGGGCAATAGAGAAACCAATTTGAGAATTTTCTACCTTTATTTCCTCCACCAAAAGGGAATCCTGGAGCAGTCAGTGGGGTGGCTTTAGCAGCAGCTCTTTTGGCAAAACCACAATACAGTATTTCATTCTTGAAAGTTATATTTTTATCTGCTGTTAAAAAAAAAAAAAAAGGCAACAGAAAAACCCTTCCTTCTCAGAAACTCTCTTGTTTGGGGTTTGTGTAGCCATATAGACATGCAACAAAGGATATAGACATCGGGGTGGGGTTTAAGAACCCAATGATCTGGTCCAGCATTTCACTAGAATTTAGTCTCACGTGTGTGGACACACACACATAAATGTGCCTTATGCATTTGTTGGTCTCCAATTTCTTTCTCCTTTTGACAGGGCTGTACCAGAAAGGGTAACAGGCAGAACTACCACATGAGAGAAATGAACTGGGAAAATGCATAATGGTGTTTGTGCTCATAATTTATGTCCAAATTGTGACTTCATTGAGAACTCCAGCCCGACAGCCACTTACAGTCTGTTCAGGTGACTTAGATGGAAGGTTTGTATTATTTCTGTTGAACAATCTCTCAGCTTGCAATAAATAAAATTAATTTTTTTTATTAAAAACTGTTGAATTCTCTCTAGATAATGAACCATTTGTGGCACAATCTGTCCACACTAATAAAAAAGATATGCCTGAACAGGAAACTTTTATCTGAATTGATAGAACAGCAGCATCAGCGCTGGCACTTCTCAAGTTTGCAATTATGGAAAAGAATCTGTCTGGGGAAACAAACGTCAAACTTAAAGCAAATAAAACTGAAGAGGGGAAGAAAACAAAACTAAACACACACCTCCACCCTCTTTACAGACAAAAAGAATTTCTAGACAATTTTGAGTAGCTTTCAAAATGCACTTTTGTAGTCTGTTACCAAGAAAGGTGAAATAATCCTAAGCACATACAGTATAATAACAAATAAATAGGTTTCCTGACAGTTTTTTTTCAGGCAAATAGATGAATTGGCATATGTCAATATTAAAAGAGTAACAAAATATAATTTATCATGAAACAACATGGCAAGTTTTGATCTCAGCTTGTTCTAAAGCAAAGTGCTGTGGTTTTTTTTTTAAAAAAAGAGGAGTCAAGGGCAGCAAAAAATCAAACCTGCAGAACATACTCCAGGTAGGATTTCTCAGAAACACAGGTGTTGCACAAGCAACACCAACTCAAAGCTCACCAGCTGACTAACCTTGAAAGGTCTTTGTCATTTCCATCTTATTTTCTTGCAAAGTAAGACCGAAAAATCTTTTTTGCACATGCCTTTGATTTTCTCACACAGTTCCTGCTTATTTCCCGAGCAATACAGAGTCAAGGTATTCTGCTTCCTCTGCAGCTGTACAAGGCTGGAAAATCTCCATTTCAACTCACTTGGGGGGAAAAAAATAAAAGTCAGTATTGTCAAATAAAGTTTCCATTTTGGGAAATATGCATTACTGCATAGCAATCCAGCAAAGAATTTTAGATCAGTTCCCCTTATCATTTCTCACATCTGGGGAAAAATGTCCTCCCCAAACTGGCAGGGAGGCTCACAGGGTCCCCTCAGCCAGTTGCCACCTTTCCACCCAACGCAGAAGGGACAGGCACATGGACTGTAACTCTCATCTTTCCAAAACATTCCTGGTTCCTCAGGAATTCCTGGATTCTGAAACTGCTCCCTTAACTTTTACCCCTAGACCCATGATCTGCAGTAGTCGGTAAACATGAGGCCCATGTTCACAATAAGCCATGTATTTCAGTCCATGTCTTCTGCATGCAGATCTCCTGTCCCTTTCTTGCCCCTTAGTGATTGTTTCATGCCCACTTTTTTGTTCTTCTTCAACTACAGATCAAGTCATAAATTAAAACTTTCCGTTATTGAGAAGCCATTTTTCTAGGGAAATTTTACAGAAAAAAAATCCTTACGATTTGGGCACGTAGAATATGAGCAACGACAGGACCTGAATAGGTCTTTGTTATCCAAGCTGTCTATACTTTCTGCTATACATAAAACTTTCTCTCTATCACAAAGACATCAGTTTGCTTCAGTTGTAGTCATAAATTGTAATAAAGGAATCGGTCAAGAATACGCTATACCAGCTACAAATAATTCCAAATCTATACGCATTCCCAGCTCTGGCATTTAGTAGATAGTTTGTCACATTTCCCATATAACTGCATAACTATTCTATTCACAAAATTTGACCTTTTCCTCCAGAGACAGCCTGAAGGATGTTCAAAACTATGTGAGCCTGCAGATCTCCCAAACTTGGAAGAGGGCAGCAAAAACAAATGGAGAAGTGGTTAGGTGAGCACAACTTCTTCATCTACTGAGCATTCATTCTCGCAAAGCCTTTTCTTCCAAGTCTAAACAGCAGGTTAAAGCTGACCCTCAGATCTACTTTTAACGCTCACATGGCACGTAAGGAAAAGCTCAGATATTCTGCATACAAGCAGGATCCATTTTCCTTCCTTTACAGGGCAATACAAAACCTATCTATACTCAAAAGGTGTAGCTCTGAACGATCAAGTGCAGCAAATAGCCAACAGTCCTGAAAGCACCTTCCCTAAATCTGCCCTTCAGTGACCAAAAGCTTGCCCTGAAGTTCAGGCCCCAGTAACAACTATGCAATAGAGCCCTGTATACTTATCTAGGGGCAACATATTGCATAGTGCACATTCCTGTCTCATGCTCTTATTAAAGCAATACAAATATAGCTGCAATCCCGCCCTAGAGACCCACTAATCTGCATTTTTTTCCTCATAGCGTCATTTCGTGTTATCAGCATGTCTGTAAGTTATCTGAAACACAAGGTGATGTGGTGAACACTTCCTTAACATTGCTTTCAGAAACTTATTCTGTTACTAAGTACCCAGTATGCTAACTACAACCAATGCTTTAGAGCAAAATTCTGGATCTGGGGTGAGAACTTATTTTTCTTCCATTCATCGGAGGAATGCACTTCAGCATACACTTTTTTCCCAGGTCACAGGCTAAGTATATTTGCCAAAGCAAAGCTTTTTAAAAAATGCTTTATATGCATTAGTATGACTTCAAGGATTTAACTATAAAATTTTAATGTTCACGTTGTACTATAAGGTCAAATTAGAACCTTTTCTGTATAAGAAAGATATGTTATACGTCCTTCTCTCTCTACACTTTTACTTTTTTCATTGAAGACCTTATAGATTTACTTCAAAATTTGACTTTAAAAAGAAGAGTTCATACTACAGTGCATTAGCCATTCTCGTGGCTTTTCCAGCCCTTAATTAAAAATTTTACATTGGTCAAACCTGGAAAAGGTCTCTTAGTTTTTCACCATGCCAGAATATTAGAATTCAAATGCAGTACTCTTCAGACTAAAATACAAAGGACTTGACTTCTAGTTAGGACCTATACTTAAGAAGCACACAATGTAAGCATAAACATAGTCAAAACAAACATCTTTTCTGTGCTACCCTCACTTAAAATGAAGATTTAGGAGGCCATTAAAGCAAAAGTACCTGTAGAAGCAAGTACAACTTGTTGTTCAAGACAGAAGATGAAATACAAATGTGCACAGAAAACAGTCTTTACTTATCTTTTCTTTTCCCCTTTATTTTTACCTGCATGCGGCTGCAGCCTTTAACCTGCTCAAGCTCCATTTCTTTAGGGGATGACATTTGGATTGCGCTGGTAATTAGCCTGGGGAGGCAAAGACTAATGACCCCAATTACTGCTGGAGGCACAGCTGGAGAGTCTTAAAAGCTAAAGTTTATCAGAATGTGTGGGGGTGGAGGTTGTTAAAATACAAACAGAACAGCTTTCCTTGAGCTAAGACATCTAAATAGGCTTGCAGTGCTCTTGTAATTTGTGAAGTTCTTCTTTGGGACAGAGAGGGCTTTTGCATCCAAAATAAAAGGTGTTTTTAAGGAATCCAAATGTTTGAAATGGGTGATGACGATGAGAACTTTCAAGAAACATAAGCACCTACCTGAGGGTGGTCATTCTCTTCCTCTGCTCTGCCATGGTGAGGCCCCATCTGGAGTGTGCAGTTCTCCGGTCCCCAGTTCAAGGACAGGGAACTGCTGGGCAGGACACAGCAAAGGACTACAAGGATAACTAGGGGACTAGAATATCTCTCCTATGAGGAAATGCTGAGGGACTTGGGTCTTTTTAGTCTGGAGGAAAAGACTGAGAGGGGATCTGATCAACACCTATAAATATTTAAAAGGTAGGTGTCATGAGGATGGGGCCAGTCTTTTTCCAGTGGTGTCCAGTGACAGGACAAGAGGCAATGGGCACAAACATGAACATAGGAAGTTCCATCAGACATG
This sequence comes from Pedionomus torquatus, assembly GCA_013398155.1. NCBI lineage: Eukaryota > Metazoa > Chordata > Aves > Charadriiformes > Pedionomidae > Pedionomus > Pedionomus torquatus. The sequence goes on from VZRU01008879.1 coordinate 539,241, forward strand.
AGGAGGAACTTATTTCCCGTGAGGCTGGCAGAGCCCTGGAACAGGCTGTCCAAAGAGGCAGTAGAGTCTCCATCTCTGGAAACATTCAAAACCCACGTGGACACATTCCTGTGCAACCTGCTGTAGGTGACCCTGCTCTGCCAGGGGGGTTGGACTAGATGATCTCCAGAGGTCCCTTCTCCTTGTAATTGTAATATTAAAAATGGCCACTTTTTAAAAAATATCCTTTACTTTTGTGACTGTGTAGCCCTTTAACAGGGTATTGACACTACTAGTAACAGATCACAGTCTTGTACTGAGTTTGCAAGGTTCCTAGACTGCTACATCCAAGCTTTCCATCACTTGCCCATAGCTTTGTTTTACATGGTTTAGCTGTGACAGCAGTCTCTCCAGCTGACCTGATGTCTACCCCTAATCTGCTTTTCTCATGTTTGTTGAATGGGTGGATGGTACAAACCCAGTTTTGCATGGATGACAGTAATATCTTGTTCTGCCAGTGATAATTGGTTATTTAAGATTCTCACACAATGCTGCAGTGCAGAGAAATACGGACCTGGTACAAGAGCAGAAGCACTGAGAAATGAGGAAGGCAGAAGCTGGTGTAGGTGAATACTGGCATGGGATGGCAAGAGAAGAGTCAAAACAACGTTTGGTATGGGAGACCCCACAGCTGTGCACAGGTATCTGTAATTATCAGTCAAAAAAAAAAAACAAAACAAAACCAAAACAACAATAAAAATATAAAGATCTGGAGCTGGATAGAACTGGTCTTTTGGGGTAACAAAGAGAACAAAGACATAGTATCTAATATATGCAAAGAGATATCTAATATATCTAATTAGATACCTAGCATATCTAATATATTTATTATATATAGTAAATTTGGTTATAAGCTGGAGCTGCAGAGCAACGAAGAACAAAAAACATACAGAAGTGTTAGTAAACATAAAATGGTGGATCCAATTGGATCGTGGGACAGGAAACCAGCAACATGAACATCATACTCCTCCTTTATGAAGGAGCCCAGATCCCAGTGATGTGCTGTAACAGCCCTCCACACCAAACATCAGACTGAAGCCACTGACCTTTGGACCCAATGGAGCAGGGAGAGGGGGAGCATAACCCCAGGGAAAGGGCTGGAAGCATATGTCGCAATTTTAAGAGTGCTATTGCTATTATTGTGACGTTTTCTGTATCAGTATTCTGATTACACTATTATTTGGTTTTCTGTACAATTAGAAACAAATTATTGACAGTGCTTGATTTAGACCACTAGTATTTCCACTATACATACAGTAAGTTCTCATCTTTGTGGATAGATAAATAGAAATATATGTGTATGCCATATGTATATTTATTTTTAAATATGAGGTGTACTTCCATTCCGCATAAACAAAATTCCGAGCATAGCATTTCATAGTCTAATAAAGCGCTCTGATAGATTTTTCACCACACAACACAGCTCATGATAGTTCAAATCACCCAACTCTTAGCAACTTTATGTCTCTATTACAGTTGCACTGTTGGACATCTTGCCTTTCTGATTATCCAAAATGGATGTTTTGCCCTTCTGACCTCCTGCAAAGAGAACCAGGATGCAGAGTGCAAGGGCTGGCTAGCAGGAGAAGGCTTGGCCAGCTATTCAAGGCTGGCACTGCCTGCTTCTTGTAACTTCATACTTTGAAATACTGGAAGAGTTACAACAAAAAGTATTAGCAGAAATCATCCACAAAACTTTTCACTAAAGAGAAAGACAGGATTCCATTGCCTTTGAAAATACGACTACTTTCAAAAAGAAAACCAGCAGTTTGCTTGTCCTATCGTAATGAAAATCGAGGTATAATGTTATGTGAGTTTGGATGGGACTACAGTCTAAAGCACATACTTAATTCTACACCACATTGCCTGTTCATGTTCTTCTAAGCACACAGGAACTTTCCACCCTAGAATCCAGACCAGCTTTATGTTTTGCTTCCATTTCTGCAGAACCTTGGAGTGTTCCCGGCAGAGCAAAGAGAGGCCAGCCCTGCCCAGTAAGTACATGCCCTCCTCAGGCCCACCATGCATCTGAAATTGGTGCTACACAAGAGACGCTCTTTGTGTTGCTCAGAGGAAATCCCAGGGTGATGGTGAGCTCTGCATGGCCTAAACCAAACCACAGGGATCAGTTTTGTAGCGTCCAACTCCATTTCAAGCCTCCATTGGGAAAGCTGCTTTTGGGAGATGGGCTCTTTCATGGTCTCCAGGTTATGGTAGGACAGAAACATAGAGGACTGAACCATCTTCCTAGATGTATTTTTTATTTTGCTGTCAGAAGTATAGTATTCCTTTGAAGTGCTATGCTAGTTGTATTTTCTGTAATAAGACCTTTCATGTGTGAGAAGTGTGCATAGAGCGTGCACAAGTATAAGCCACATTAGGTGGTTTGTATTTCAAAGATAAGAAAACTTGAAGGTATACCTCAGTAACACTTTTATAATATTTCTTATTACATTTGGCGAAATGGTCATAATCCATTTCAAAAGCCAGAAAAAAACCAAACACAAATAGACAGCTATCTTTTTATTTTCCTTTTGGAGACAGAGTTTCCCTAAGTATTAAGTATTATCATTTTTGCTCACTGAACTTGAAGTATTTTCTAGCAATAACTGGAGCCCATGCATGTGTAGCTTTGTAGTTACATGCATGTTCAGTCTGACCAATTCTGCTGATCATGGCCACGAGTGATGGCCAAAGCTGCCAGCAAATTAAAAATATGCTATCCAGCCTAACCCTGGCTCTGAATTAATATTTCCAGGAACAAAGGTATTGCAAGTAAGCAAACCAGCCAAGCTAAATATTGCACACATGCAAGACCAACACAAGAAGAGGAGAAAAATTATCATAGTTAATTTTTTTTCTCCTCCACGTTGGATTAACTGCCCAGAGAGCTGATGGAGTCTCTGTCTCTGGAGACATTCAAAACCCAACTGGACATGTTCCCACATGCTGTAGGTGGACCTGCTCTGACAGGGGGGTTGGAGAAGGTGATCTCCAGAGGTCACTTCCAACCCCATATCATTCAGTGATTCTGTGACTGAATCCATGCAGTCATTTGAGGATAAAACATTAGCAAATAGTTGCACTTACAAATCAACGTCTGGAGAAGTAAAGTTAGCTAATGGCACTCCCAGGAGCACACGTTCTTCCTCATCTCCCCAGTTTCTCCTGCAACAGCCCCTCGGCCACTGCTGTAAAAGCTTCATCGCTTCACGCAGCTGAGCTGCTCATTAGTACAGTAGTTGATAGCATTGCATAAGGCAGCACACATACTGTGTCGGAGCGGAAGATAAGAAAGAAAATGAAAGTAGTAATTTTCTTTTGCTTGGGCTTTTTCTCCACTTTGATGTGATTTGTTAGAATGCACTCAGTAATTTGATAGCATTCTTTTTTTTCCCCTCCAGTCGAGTCGGAGCAATGCTTTAACAGTGCCCGGGGGGGTGCCTGTCACTCCCTGACATCTGTTACAGTTGAAGGCCATCAGCTGGCTTTGCATGTCGAAAACAAATGCTCAGTGGGCTCTGCAATTTCTGTGTGCTGCTGCTGTGCGCCAGAGCCGTATCTATTGATCACTGACTGGAACCGCGGTAGGTCAACAATTACTGCTGACGGGAGCTCTCCTGCGCCCCGGCGTAGCCGCACGCATTTATGTTGCTCTAAATGAGCAGGTGGAGGGGAGGGTCCTTGGGTACATGAGATGAGAAAAGGCTCTGCCCCTGAGGAGTACTTTTATAAGCAAAGGAATTTAAACTTATAAAACTAAAACTGCATTATCACGTGGAAGGTGATTCTCCCCCTCTAATCTGCACTTGTGAGACCCCACCTGGAGTACTGTGTCCAGCTCTGGAGTCCTCAACAGATAAAGGACATAGAAATGTTGGAACCAGTCCAACGGAGGGCCACGAAGATGATTAGAGGGATGGAGCACCTCTCCTGTGAGGACAGGCTGAGAGAGCTGGGGCTGTTCAGCCTGGAGAAGAGAAGGCTCCGGGGAGACCTTAGAGCAGCCTTCCAGTATCTGAAGGGAGCCTGCAGGAAAGCAGGAGAGGGACTTTGTCAGGAAGTGGAGTGACAGGACAAGGGGTAATGGTTTTAAATTGGAAGAGGGGAGATTTAGATTGGATATTAGGAAGAAATTCTTTCCTGTGAGGGTGGGGAGGCACTGGAAGAGGTTGCCTAGAGAAGTTGTGTCTGCCCCATCCCTGGAAGTATTTAAGGCCAGACTGGATGGGGCTTTGAGCAACCTGGTCTGGTGGGAGGTGTCCCTGCCCATGGCAGGGGGGTTGGAACTCAATGATACTTAAGGTCCCTTCCAACTCTAACAATTCTATGATTCTATAATACAGAGTGCCCATCTTGCATAGGGAAAGAAAAAAAGAAAAAAAAAGAAAAAAGAAAAGAAGAGGCCAGGAAAATTGAAGTTTACACAAGGTTAAATTAAACATCTACATTAAAAAGTCTTTCCATACACCATCCTACATCTGATGTTTCAAACAGAAACACATACAAGGAACTGAAGAAGCACAAATGTATTCTGAGAAGTACTAAAATAATTTCTGCTTAGCAGTTAAGCTATTTTAGACAGTAATTCTTCCTTCCCCTTCTACATTATAAGATTTTGCAACTTCATTCAATTAAATTCCACACTACAGTAAAAAATTACCATGCTAATTGTAGGTGGGAGAATAGTAGGTGATTGCACATTTTTTAACAGCGCTACACAGATTTAGACACTTGGTTTTTTCTGAGAGAAAACAGGGAGCATGAAATTCAAGCCAGGAATTTGGCAATGATCTGGAATAGCATGTTGATGTGTATCAGAGGAGGTAAAACCTAAATGTCAAGCCAGTCTCGCTGCCCAGAGCCTTGGTATTGCGGCAATTGGAGTTCCGAAAAATCTCATTTCAAGCATGGTTACTAAGACACAGTGGAAATGGCCACTGGCTAGTAACTTGGATCAATGCAACTAGTGAAACTTCACTGTCAAGTCTGTTGGACGGGAAACAAGTTTGATTTCTGTCTTCCTATCTCCTTCACTGTGGAACAAAACAATCAATGTTTAAAGTACATGCTCTACCAAGCACACCAAATGCACCCCTGTCAGGAACAGGGCCAGGAAAGCTGTTCTCAAGTCCCAAGGCCAGCTCACGCTTGTTTCTATGTCTGTAACCAGTATGATTGAGATCTCTGTTTCTTCCCCCCAACACCTCCAGGTGAGGAGGCTCCTTTCTTGCCAGGCTGCAGGACCACCAGCATCAGAAGCTGTTGCCTGGGGAAGGAGGTCCAGAAGGGCTACAGTTCTGTTACCTTCCTCCCATCTCCATATATCCCACATAAACCTGAATTCACAGAAAAATGCAAATCCTCTCTTTTCTGAGCAGAAATGATGCTTTGCCTCTGAAGTAATCCTTAACACACCTTTCACTGGTACGTTTGGTAAAGGGGTATTTATAACAACAGAGTCATAGAATCCTGTAGGTTGGAAAAGACCTGTAAGATTATTAAGTCCAACTGTTAACCTAGCACTGCCAAGTCAACCCCTAAAGCATCTTCCTGAGCACCACATATACATGTCTTTCAAACACTTCCAGGGATGGTGACTCAACCACTTCCGGATGTAGCCTGTTGCCAGTCCACAGAAGCAACCTATTCGGTGAAGAACTTTTTCCTAAAAGCCATGTCTTAATCTTGTAAACAGCACACGAACAGAGCAAAGATACTCAGTCTACTACATTCATGTTTTCCCATTTTGATTGTGAAAAGGAGACTAAAGAATCATAGAATGGTTACAGTTGGAAGGGATCTTAAGGATCATCAAGTTACAATCCCCCTGCTGTGGGCAGGGACACCTCCCAGTAGAGCAGACTGCTCAAAGCCCCATCCAGCCTGGCCTTGAAGAACAAACACAACAGTCCGACAGACTTTCTACAAACAGAGAAACTCCATCTGGAGGAAAATTCTTTGCCACTCTTATCATGACACATTAAGGATGACACGTGCTTCATGGCACCTCAGCAGAGAGCAGAGATGAGGAAAGACACCACAGGCAGGAGTTAAGCAATGGCAGTTTTCCATCAATAAGAAAATATTAACCAGAAACATATGTAAATGTACACATTATTTGTTCTAAATCATAGCGCCAGTTTTAAAGTTGGAGGCTTCACTTGAAATACCAGAAATACCTAGAAAATATCAGGACAAATAACTGATAAAACCAAATCTGAAATTTATGAAAGTGCATGCAAGAGCTATTTGAATTATTCACACCAGTATGAATTCGGCAAAAGGGCCACAGCATTTCTAATAGGGCTTCTTTCTACTAATTACAATGACATTACATGGAACTAAACCATGGCAACAATCTTGTTTCATTCAAACACAGAACATGATTTGGAACTTGTAATAAGAAAGAAAGGAAGAGAGAGAATTACAAATGAAGTGAAATGAAAAGGTTTGTGGATTCAGTCATACCCAAAACAAATAGTTTGTAATAACTATAATATTTAGGATGCTCTCCTTTGGAACAATAACAACATGGTGCTTCCTTGGCATTGCTTAAAACTTTGAAAGCATAAAAAGTACAGCAGGGGTGTAATTATTTTTTTTTTCTCCCAGATATGATCTATTTGTTTCCTATTCAGCAATTCTATGCCATCATCAAATACAGAAAAACATATTTTCTGCATCTCTAAAACGCCTATTTTCCCTTCCTGTGTTTAAACCGACACAAGGAAGTGCAAGTAATTTGGGACACAGCTCTAGCTGCTGATACACCAGCAGCACCAGTCACAGCAGGTACAATTACATGAGCACAACAGAGGTCAAATGCAGGCACACACAGTTTGTTCAATCACCTGATAAACTGTCCAGGCTGCATTTTTCCTCTTTTGCATTTCTGAAAATTTCTGAAATACATTTGCCACGTGTGATGACAAAATTTTGTGGCCTCTGATTATAATCTGCATGCTTTTCTGCTCCTAGGCTCTAGTTCTTCAAATTCACTACTATTGTCTCCAGTACCCAAACGCTTCAGTTGGGCTAACTTAATTTTCTTATCAAAATTTAATTGCTTGCTTTATCAAGAGTGAATTGTGATAACACAGGAATTAATCATTGCAGCTCTGCCACGTCTATTTAAGTTTCTGTTTTCCAATACTGTAACATTACCTCTTGAACAACTTCAGCTCAGTCTCAAAGTCTTCTGAGATTTCTAACTCCTTCTGAAGCTCTTTGTAAATCTCACTTTCATGTGCTTTGGGGTTTGGGGCAGGTGTCTGTTTTACTGTTTTTGGTTTTTTAAATCTTCTTTAGTTTATCTTACGCGAACCTCTCTTGCCCAGCTAAACAGGATGAGAGCAATCAAATAACCCTGGAAGCCTTTTTGTTGTTGTTGTTAATACCTCATTCTTTAATTCAGGTGGTCTCATAGTTTTGTTTCTTCTGGCACGCAGCGGCACGATGCATGCAGGTTCACCCACAGCTTCAGATCTATCCAGTGAGTCTGCAACAATGAAAGAAAGGCTCCAAATTCTTCTTCCTTTGCCATTACTACAGAAGAACACATGCAATGTGACCAGCAACACAGAATTTTAAAATGTAATGACATTTTTTTTAGCCATGACTTGGAAGCTTTATTTAACAGTGTAAACCAGATCCAGTCACTTTATTAAGAATTTCAAAATCCAGAGATAAAAGCTATGGTTTCATATCCTCACATAACAATACCCTGATAGGAGACTTATTTATTTTATTTGCGTATGATCTCTAGACTATTGTTTCTATTTTCTTTGCCCATCTTTTGATTGATTAAGAGAATTAACAGGTTATGCAAGTGTAAGCCTTCTGAGTGGTGTTAAAAACCGCAACTTTTCTCACATCAACTGTAACAACCAAACAGTGACAGAAGAAAAAAAAGCTTAGCAGAAGTTAAATTGCTCTGTGAAAATGGGTTCTGTATGGATACCAAACTGAGCTTCCCATTTAGCACCCTAATGTGCAAAAAGAAAAAGAATTTGAAAAACCAAATTCTTATCAGTCAGGTAATCTGCAGAATATGCAGGTTTAGATCTCTGCAACGTTGCAAAGAACTACCGTATAGACTAATGCTGCTAATCCTACTTGAGATCACAAAAGTAATGAAACAATTTAAGTAAGCCAGGGGATAAGCTGTGCTCTTTTGTGTGATGTTGAATTTCATGAATAAAAAGAAATAAGAATTACCATTAGCAACTTCAGTAAAAGTAGCAGAAATACTCCAAAGAAAGGAAATGCAACTGAAATTGCAAGAAGTGCATACCACAAAGTATATTAGAGCATGTCTGCAGAGAAGCAAAAATTGTATTTAATTGGATAAATGCAGCGTACCTTGCTCTTTTCCAGTTTAAATTGCAATGCAGATCCAAATCAGTCAATTTAAAATAAAAAAAAAAAAGAATAATGGAATCTTTTTCCATATCATTGGCTACATGCAAAGCAAATTCTGCTGAAGCAATCCAATTATTCTTTCTACTATTTAATTTGATAGCATGCTGCCTCCAACTAATTATCAGAAAAGTTGGACAGATGTAGCTCCATAGAAATTATGCTGGTACCAGCAGCTAACATTCAAATACCATGTAGGCACCAGTAAGTGGAACACTTCATTCCTGGATGGCGTTACTTCTTAACATAAAGCTTTCACTCAGAAGTACCCAGGCTCTGGCAGTTCCTCTGATGACTCTTATTTTGGTGATTTAAGATTTTACCTTCTCTGGATACCTGGCAGACATCTCTGGCTCATGCCAGAGATGACCAGCTACACCTCAGGCACTCTAATTCCTTGACTGACATTTAGCCAAAAAAGACACTCGGACCATTCCTGGCCAGATCCCTGAGGCAGGTGTCTGCTTTCCTTTTCTGCGTCTCGCATTTTAGTAGGATGTGACACGTTAATCATGGCTGCTGCCAACAGATTAAATAAAAAGAAGAAGATATAAGAGTTCTTCAGAGATTATTAATATTTTATTTTTAAATATAATTTTGTACTAATGGGACCATATTTTATGTAGAACAGGTAAAAATTATCACACCTTTTTATTTGGGATCCAGTATGACTTCTAGTCCCTGATGAAGCTTCTATTTGACTCAACAGAACAGGGCTGCATCCTGAAAATGGCTTTTTTATTTATTTATATTTTTATTATTTATTTCTTTTTGGGCGAGTAAGCAGTAATTTTTTAAACACCCTTAGGAGACTGTTCTCTTTCATAGGGTTATGCAAGGGTTTACCAAGCTAGCTGCTAAATAAGAATCCTACCAACATTTTTTTTTAAATTCAAATTGAAAAGAAAAGCAATTCTTTCCCCTCCACTAAACTAAATTGTTTTTTAAAAATGGACAAGAAAAGAGAAAATTTATCGTATCACAGAAGCCAAATGCTTTGTGAAATCTGAAATATATCTCTCATCAAAAGCACAGGAGAGATACTTGCTGCTAGGAATGTGTTATCTACAAGGTCTTCCTAACTAATCCAAGATAACAGCCCAGGCTGAAGCCTTGCAAACCTGCTTTTCCATTCCGTCCAGTAATTCGCCTTCTGCCTGATAGACTGCTATTAACAATTAAGGTATTTATTGTGGCACTGCTGCTTTCATGCAAACCCACAACCTTTAACTTTTTTTCTCTTTGACCCAAATGAGTGCTAAAGTTTTTCTCTCTTTCTCTTTTTGGTATCTATCCAATCTTTTCTTCCTGAAATTTTGTGTTTCTATTCATAATGGAATAAGTTTTTTTAGTCTTGCTTATTAAGACACAATTTTCCTATGAAGGGACGGACATTCAAGATAATTTAACCTCCAGTTTTTATATGCTCCTGTCATTAGATATTTCCCATTATTAGTCTAAACGCACAAATTACTAGCTGTACTCATGGCTACTGAAATTAGAGACTTCAGTCCAAGAGATCAAGTATAATTTTCCCCAGTAGACCACAGTGTCTGTTTTATTTTGCTTCCACAATCCCCCCTACAAAACTGGTGGCTGAGTCTAACAACATGAACCTGCAAAGACTCTCGGAGTGACTTTAGTTGCAGGTGGACAGATGTGGCCCTCAGCGTTGCGTGTGTGTATGCAAAGCAACCATTTGCTCTTTGCTATGAAGACTCTAGGAGTCTGACATCGTATTTACAGTCCCCAGACCTGCATTGGACTCTCAAAATATTTTCAGAAATGTCAAAAGGAGCAAATAAAAAGAAGGAATGACAAAGGCATGTTGCATTTAGCCTTGCTGCAAAGCAACAGGAGCACAGTGGAGCCACCAATAAAAGACTCCCCACTTCAAACATAATAAGGTAGTAATTTTTGACAGAAAACACTGAAATAGAAGGCAATTTTGCACAGACCAGGACTGATATGATGGGCCTTAGACCTTACCCCTTTACAGAAATCAAAGGAACAGAACTAGCAATGTCCCCTGGTTGTCCTTACTTTGTTTTTTCTGTACTTTTCTGTCTCTTTTCACCACATGAATTTCATTTTACCAGGAATTTTCTTCAAGACATACTTACCCATAAAGGTTAAGACATGAACAAATACAAAATAATAGAAATTTAATTAGAAATTTCCACCCATCAGAAGAAACTGCCAAAAAATTGTCACATATTCCAGAAAAAAAGAAAAAAAATTGAATTCAGAGGCAATTGCCACAAGCCCTATCCAAACTTGCCTGTGAGCTGTGAATATAGTACTTATTACCTCAGGCTGTGAGCTGCACTGTTACTCAAAGCTGAAATGAATTATCGAATTATCAGGCATCAACACTATTACAGTAACATAAACTACTGAGATCTGTACTTATACTGCATCTGTTTTGATCTCCTCCCATAAAACAAAAGATGTGAACCTAGGAAAATTCTTAAGTGATTTTTTCCAATATTATTCAAAAAAGTAAAATTTAAAAAAAAACAACACACCTTGGAAATATTTTATAAGCTACTGAACCCAGTAGAAATTTAGTCATGTGTGTTTTAATAGTTTTATAGCCCTTTCTTTTTCCATTTTGACAGTGAACTTATTAACAATATTCCTTGAAAACCGTTTAAAAACCTCTAGGGATACATGCTTCATATGTTCAGAATTCTTGCCTCAATACAAAAAATCAGAAACCTTGTATTTTAAAAACCACTCAAGAAAATGATACATTCACAACTACTCTCTCACTCCATCCCTTTATGATAATTCTCAAAATAACTTCTTTAGTTTTCTGTTGAGCCTCAGAGGAAGGTTTGCCCCATGGACCCCCTGGTGAATGTCTCCACCAGAAATTGTGCCTTGAGCCACCCAGGAACCCATCTGCAACACCACCAACCCTGAAACTCCAACGTGTTTGTAGCCATCAAGACTTCGCCAACACCCTCCATGGTGCTTTCTATTTAATTAATTTCCATAAAAACCTTTTTATCTCACTTTTGCAGAGGAAAAGGTGTGTATATACATTCATTTACCATCAGCTGTGGTGGGTGATGTCATCAGCTAGAAGGTAGCTGAAAAAACACTTAATAGGAAGTCCTGTAGGATCAGACCAACAATACAATCAGCATAGGATTTGTCTACAACTGGACCAGTATTATAAAAAAAAAACAAAAAACAACCCAGACTCAACCAAAAAAATCTAATAATATACAGATGGGATAACCCAACAACCAATATTTAGAAACTGGATAAAAGCCTGATACACTAAGTTTCCTCCCTCTTCCTATACCAAAAAGCAGCCCACTCACATCAGAAAGACACGTACAATTTATTCCAAGAGAATTTATGTTGTTTATATATCCCATGAATCTGTCTTCACCTCTACCTGGTGACAAAGTCAGTACCAAGAAAAACTCTGATAAGGAATTTATTAAATAGTGAATTCATAACAACATAACATTGATACCCAGAAACTGTGATGTTTATAGTTTTATAGATCAATAGCAGCTAGGATGATAACTGACAATTTTTGAGTGATGCTCTGAAATAACATTCTTTAAGTAATTTCCAGTGAAATACATAAAAATGAAAATAAACTGCACTTCTCCCTATTCTACGCAATAAAATCTGTTCTCAGTTTAATTTTGTGGAACACAAATATACGTAAAAGAAAGGGAGTGTGAAAATGCAATATATTGTCCTACAAGCACAGTTATATCAGAGAGCTTTGCTAAAGTATTTTCCTATCTCTACTGAAAGCATCCTCTCGCAAAGTCCCGAGGTTCCTCTGCCGTGCATCTCTCCTTACATATTTTACATGAGCCACTTCTGGCTGCGTATCACAAAAGGGAATGTGTCACTAAATTCTTTTCAAAGTGACACTGCTGAGAGCATTGGAGTATTTTCTGTGCTCTTCATGAATGACAGGCTGCGCGTCCCAGACATCAGCTGCCCATAGTTCATTAGTGCTACAACTGCAGCAAATCAGAGGAGCGTTTTACAGGGCCCTTCAAAGGCAGCAATAAGCAGCCAGCTTCCACTGGCTGGGGAAAAGATGATTCCTACAGCCACAAACTTTGCCTGTTTCTTTCTTTTTTTTTTTAATTATAATTTTATTTTTAGAAACAAGTTGTCAGCCAAGGAGAAAAAGAATGAAAAATAGATTTCTAAGAGACACAAAGACCTTGAAACTTTTCTAAAGAGGGCAAAGTGTGGGTGGGAAATTGTTTGCTGGGAATTGTTCTGGAGCAATCTCCTATTTTTCCTTCATGCTTGGCTTCATTTGCAGCAAGTATTTAGGAAAATCTAACAGGGTTCAGAATCATCCTCTATCTGGAAAGGGTATACAGAGACACTTTGCTTGCAGGAAGTATACTTGAAATTTCTTTAAATGTATTCATAAACACACACAAACATATATATATATACATATACACATACACACTTTAAATTTTACTTATAATTGCTAATTCAGGCAGCTTTTCTATAAACCTAGTTATTAATATACGCAGTGGGTTCATTGCATTACCAGTAGCTCAGTTTCCTCTAATGGTTTGGTGTATGAATAAGTTTCCAAGACTGGAACCTGAACCAGTAGATTAATGTCATGCATGCACCCCAATATTCTGCAGGCACAGATGGGGAAAGGCTAGGGCAGGAGTCTCTTAGGTCTTGTTTGTGTATAGCCATCCTGAAGACTAGCTTTCCTTACACTAAAGGATAGGTTGTTCCTTTTCAAAGGACAACAAACCAAAATGAGACAACCCAGCCCACCCCACTTGATTACAACCATAGGCAAATCACCCCAGACGTGAAAAACAAAGTTGCATTTGGTCAGCATTACCAGCCAGGAAAAATTAACTTCTTCTGATGCAAAAACCACACCGGTTAACAGCTGAAATGAGAACTGCCAAATCTAAAGCAGAACCCTATTTTGTCCTTGACAAAGCAAAAATCATTTCTTCAAGATGGAAAAGCATCTATTTGACTAGCTTTATTCTTATTATGGCTGTTTATTTCTTCACAGGAATATGCAAACTTCTCATTTCAACACCATGCAAATAAATGCCATAAATAGATCAAATAGAGATTTGACACAATCCAAGTGAGAGGAACGCATCCTACAATATATGAAAGGAAATGAATCCTAAAATAGAAAAAAAAAAAAAAAGAACTTTTAAACAGGTATTTAAAAATTATGTTTAAGAAAGAACTGCCTATATTAAAATGCAACCGAGCCTTGCACTTATTTATTCAACTTTTTATTTAGTTGCTGTTTATATTTTATATCCATACCCACACAATCCACACAAGAATTGCACAACATACTGCAATGATGCACAGGACCCTGCTGAAACAGTTGAGACAATGTTGGATTCTTTGTTAGCAGGCAATCAGTTTGCATCTAAAAAACTGTATTTATTGTCAGGATTTTTTAAATCTTCCAATATTCTGATCCATTCAAAGAGCAGGAAACTTTGTATTTTCCACCCTTTATGCTGATAAAGGAATTCGTGCTCTTTGAAGGACTTCAATGGTATGTCACGTCCATGTATAACTAGGTAAATACTGAAGACACAGGGTAAGATTTCAAGCAGATATTGTTCTCTATTTAGCTTAAATTTATTTGGCTTATGCTTAAAAAGCTTTAGTTTTGTACACTTTGACAGAATAAGGTTATAGCTTAAATTAATAAATAAAGTAAACAGGGTCAATTAAATGCATACAAACCTTTCCCTAGTGTGCTTGTAGGTACATTTGAAGTGCTGGGTAATTCTTTTTCTTTATGGTAAGTAAGCAGATCTGTTCCAGAGCAGACCTTTTATCATTTGAATCTTCTTTCAAGTCACATGCCTGAAAAATGGTACACTGTGGGAGTTCAAGGCAATGCTTATAATACATTGCACACCTTTGTTACCATTAAATTAATTTAAATGCTTTAAAATAAATCTCCCCACTCCCAGAGGCTTTGATTTTCTATGTATGTTCCACCTTCTGTGGAGCACACCGTCTTAATTCTCTTTTAAGATCCCAAGAAGAACACTGGTTAATTACACAGCACTAATGATAAAGAAAACTACCAAGATAAAACCACAGTCTGTCTTGTGGAAGGTACGCAGCGGTGGTGGTTATTATGATAGACGGTAGATTCCGCACATGCAGCAGCCTGGAGGGGACTGATGCCCTCTCAAATGACACATGTACTCATAGGTTCTTTTTGCATTACCCGTAATGCAAAAGAAAATGTGCTTGGACACTGATGCTCCTGAACAACATACTGGCAAGTACCATCTTCTCCAGATAAACCAGAATCACCGAATGCATCCCTCGAGAAAAATGGAGGCTTCAGTATTTTCTTTACAGACTTTTCAGCCGTTCTCTTCTATACTGTTGTATATAATGTTTTCCCAGTGTCGTTCTATCCCCTCTACCACACACTTTCACATTTCTTTCAGCTGTGGGCAGCACCTCACCAGGTCCCTGGCTCTGACTGGGCAAGCCATGCTGCTGAGGAACCTAGCAGCACATCCCCAGGACCAGGAGAGGCTCCCACATGGAAGAGTGACAGGCAGGATCCCACCTTAGAATATAAGCCAACGTGTGGACTGCGCAATTGAGCTCGACATGTGGGCCCTTCAGTGACTTGATCGCTTGATCAGTGACTTGAACAGTCACCTCAAGTACTGTGTCCAGTTTTGGGCCCCTTACCACAAAAAAGACTTTGAGGTGCTGGAACGGGTCCAGAGAAGGGCAACAAAATTGGTGAGGAGTCTGGAGAGTAAGCCTTATGAAGATCTGCTGAGGGACCTGGGGTTGTTCAGCCTGGAGAAAAGGAGGCTGAGGGGAGACCTTAATGCTCTCTGCAATGGAGGTTATAACAAGGTGGGCATGGGTCTCTTTTCCCAAGTCTCAGGCAATAGGACAAGATGAAATAAATGGCTACAAGTTGCACCAGGAGACATTCAGATTGGGCATCAGGAAAAATTTTTACACTGAAAGGGTTATTAATCATTGAAATGGGCTGCCCAGGGAAGCGGTTCAGACACCAGCCCTGGAGGTATTCAAAAGATGGATTGACATAGTGCTTAGTGATGTGGGTTAGTGATGTTTGGGTTTTTTATTTTTTAAACAAAGTTAGGTTGATTGTTGGACGCAATGATCCTAAAGGTTCCTTCCAACCTAGACAATTTTATGATTCTATGAACAACAATAGCAATGTTTTTGTTAATCTCCTTGTAATTCATCAATTGATTCCAATACAATCCACAGATGACTCAGCTTCTTAACTTAGGCCTCCAGCATTCAGCTGTAGGTAGGTGCTGTGGCTGTAAATTGCTCTTCTTTTCTTTAGGAGAAATAAGTGGGTATGCTACAGTGAAATTTTCATCGATCTAAGCTTCAGGAAAGAGAATGTGAAGGAGTAACACACAGTGTTAAAGCTATAAAACTTAGCGCTTAGCAGCTTCAGGTAACGCGCTGTTTGAGAAGATTAATTCGGTTGTGATCAAATCCAACCCAAAGTTCTTTCATTCCCCTGCAATTTCCAGCCATCCGTTGTTCACCCATTTAATTAACTGCCACTTGCTTTCAAGGCTCCAAAACGGCATCGAGCAGATTGTTATCAAGGCTATAAAGGCAAAACCAACGATTACAAAGTTCTCAACGTTGTCTTAACTCTTCCCTGAAGTCACACTAGCACAAATCCTGACTCAGCTCATCCCATCCACACACACAGAATTGGACAGGCAAACACGGTGTTTGTCCACAGCAGTTTTAATCAGTTACAATCAAACCGATTTTGATTTTAAACAGTTCACAAAGAGGTGGCAGGCTCAAAAACTTAATCACTTACACTCACATACTCTGAAATAACAGTCATTTGGAAATCCCATGCTGCTGTAATCATTATCCAGTGTTCCTTGCTCATGTTACACTCCCACGAAACAAGCATTTGCAAGCATCCCCTTCTGATGTACAAACACGAGGAGAGCAAAAATTATACTTGGGAACCTCAACTAAATGACAGTATAAGTAATCAAAGCTGAAAAACATCTGCTGGCTGGCTGTGCACTTGAGTTCACTCTGAAAACTACAGCGTGGGAGGATTATCTTGTGAGCAGAGAAAAAGGTACCCCAGCCTAGCAGCAAGAAGAACCAGGAAAGCCCAAAGCTTCAAATGCACATCAGCTTCCTCCACCAGCAATTGGGCTGTCAAGCCTGCCAGACAGCATACCCCCAGCTTCTACACAAAAACATTCCTTACTATTTATATTAGCAGAGTAGCCACCAGCTTTTTTTTTCCAGCCAGGACACCCCAGGACCATGTAGTGAAACCACACAGTGCAGGAAATGAGTGCTTCTCCTTTAAGCAATTTCCAGAAATTTAAGTATTTTGAAGTTCTGCTCACGCACTGGGACTGCTTGCCTCTTCCCATCTCTCCTTGCCACTCAAACTCTTCTAGCCCAGACAATCACCCTGGGTCTGACACTTCCCCAGAGCTGTCCTGAAACCCAGCAGAGTTAGTGGCCTGGAGTAACACCTGAGGAAGGTGTCTACACGCCAGCAGGCACAGACTTTTCAAAGGGAAAGAGGAGGCAGAGGAAAAGCTTCTACTCACCTGAAAAGTAATGAAAGCCAAGCTGGTCAACGCAGCTGTGCATGTGCCTACCAGGAAAAGGGGACACACACTGCTGATGCCGAGTGGTCTTGCAAGGGGAGAGCTGCCAAATGTAGTCCACTCCCAAAGTTCCTTGAAGATAATATAAATCTTAGACTGTAACCAGTAAGAAACCATCTAGGCACAGAGCGTAAAAGCTACATCCCATCTCTGCAGCACAGGCAGGCAAACCCCATCTCTTTTGCTCTTGCTCCTTCTTTCACTGCTGTCTTTCCCGTTCTCACCTAGTAAGAAGGAACTAGGAGGAAAGAAGATCATGCAGTTGGCTTGTCCTGCACCAGGATCCAGGTCCAGCTGCGTGAGGTCTCATTTAAATACTAAAGTGCTTCCTATAGTGAAGTAGTCCTTGTAAAAGCATTTACCAAAATGATTCAGCGATACAAAGAATGCTTTCAGGAGGGGTAAACTGAGCCATGGGCTTCTGACAACAGACCACTGAAGAAGCCTCCAATTCCCCCCCAAGATTTCTTCCATCTCTATTTCCAAGAAAAGCTGTTTCCTAAGGTCCACTGCCAGAATTAGGAATTTGTGGCTAGATCCATTGAAGAGCTTAGAGCTTGTAGTTTTAGCGTTAACATTCCACAGCATTTCCTAACTTTTGGACATGAGTGAGTGCTGCCATTGCCAGGCAGCACTTTAAATTTTTAAGAGTATTTTGGAGACAGACTCATTGTTTTCAGCTTTGCATTTTGATGGAAGTAGACTGACATCTTCAGAGGAAATTAATATTGTTCCCTTGGACCACATTGTAAAGCATCTGTATTTATTCAGTCTCTTCCTGGGCCCCATACCAAGGAGATATTCCATAGCAGCCCTCTCCCTCCCCCCAGTCAGCACCTTGTTTAACTACGAATTTGGAGGTACTTCTGGTCCCTGCATTAAGCATCCTGTCTCTCTCCCTCCCTCTGTGTCTCTAAGGCCCTGAAACCAAGGCTGGGACCAGGTGACAGGGTTACTGCAAAGGCCAGGCAGGGTATTCAGCTGAGAGGATATGTTGCAGAAAAGGCAGGACTGGAAGGTGAGCCTGAAAGGTTACAGTTTTACGGAGAAGGTGTTTTATCGAGTCCCACCATTTATCTTCATTGTGACTGAAAGGGCTGAGCATTCACCTGACAGATGCCTGTGCTGCTCCTTCCTCATGAAAAAAAAAAAGTGCCAGCGTCAGCTCTTTCTTTCCTCAGTAGTTGAATTACTAGAGAAGTAGTTTTCTACTATTTTTCTCTGCTCCCCTAAAGGCAACATGCTGTGCTGGTGGGAGATGGGGTGCTCATGGCCAGCCCTGGCTGGGGACAGGGTGGTCAGACCCCGCAGGGAGCCAGAGCTGGTCCCCAAAGCAGCACTTTGCAGGTGCCAGTGTGTTCACCAAACTCCCTCTTTGGGAGTAGCCATAGCCCACTTTGGATTTATTTTATTTTGTTCCTGGTCTCTGCCTATCTGCTAACTTCTGCCCATTTCCAGTCAGAAGTGTCTCCATTTTCATAGCCCTGCTGCTGCCCCACTCAGTTCCCACCACTTCCCGTTCTCCTCCCATTGCCACATCCCATCCTTCCCCTGGGAACTGCATTTAGAGATGTCTCAAACAAACCCTTGCCTCTCCATCACTTGTCTGCCCCTTTTTTCGGTAGAAAACCTACCTGGCTTTTTCTAGACTTTGTTCCTTGTGAGGGTGCTCAAAATAATATTTAAACACAGCATTGCAGGTTGAAATTCAAGTCCTTCTCTCCCCATTGAAGACCCTATCCCCAAAAACCATTTTTTTCAGCTGTCTCTGACCTAATGCTTGCTGAATTATCCCATTAAAATGAAAATAATTTCAGATTAAGAGACTCAGAAACCACCACATTTTGCTTCATCCTTCACGCAGAATA
The DNA here is from genome assembly GCA_013398155.1 of Pedionomus torquatus. NCBI lineage: Eukaryota > Metazoa > Chordata > Aves > Charadriiformes > Pedionomidae > Pedionomus > Pedionomus torquatus. The sequence goes on from VZRU01008879.1 coordinate 558,274, forward strand.
ACTGGCAGCTCAAGTTAGCACATTCAAAAGACAAAGAGGATTTTCAAACACTGATCTAGCACAGAAGTGCAAGGGCATGTCACATATTTCATGGTAACAATTTAGTGCTTTTTTCTTTGAGGCCTTACATGCTTTCAGGGTCCAATCTAAAACATGAGCTGGAGAACAGAAATTTGCAGAAGGAGACCAACCCACCCACTCTAGACATAAGGACTTGCATCAGGGAAGTTTTAAAAGCATCTGAGTAAGTTTTCTTGCCATCCTCAGAGTTATGTGGAAAGATCTGGGAGAATGAATTGGCATCCTTTTAGTCAGACAAGGTCAGGAATCAGTCAAGGCTGTGCTACAGCAGCCCAACCACCACCTACCAGAGCTGATAGGTCCCGCTGGGGCTTTGGAAGCTTATAAAAGCTCAGGAGCTTCCATGAGGCGTATGAAGATCAGCAGTTGGCTTTTCTAAGCTACAATACTATCGACCCTGTTTCGCACCTTCACTTTGATCACTGTTCATTGGTCTCACTCCCACTCACAGTAGGAGAATCCCAGAGCAAACCAGACGCAGCCTTTGTTTCTCTTAGTCACAGGTCCCTCTCACTTTCCAACTTTTCTCCTTCTCACTTTCCACTTCCTCTGCTTATCTCTCATCCTACTGAAATCTTCATACTTCTCCGAAGGCTCCATCTATGCATACTGCAGACCAGAAGAGGCTTTGCTTTAAATTTGAACACATTATTTTAAGATAAAATGTAAAAGCTAATGTGACATGAAACTGATTACAGACCACTTGCATACCATATTCCCTTCCTACACACTTCAGCTCTTCCTTGTCTTATACTATAAACTCTTCAAAGACAAGAATATTTTTTTTTCAATGGTGAAATGCAGTATTTATTGGAGACGATAGCAGAACTCCTATTGACTCGAATGCAATCGTGATTTAATCTTTCCCAGTTACTCCCGAGTAGCTCCTGCTCTTTATCAAAATACATTAGTTATATTTGCAGTTGCTACTACAGTGATGTTCTGGGTAAAATCCAAGTCAGAAATTTATATTCTGTTTTAAGAAGTTTTTAGAATACTTATTTCTGATACGTCAGAGAACAATGCAGTCAGCAGCTTATCGTTCAGCTATTTTCCTTAATGATTTTATTGTCTGTTAACCATATCCCCAAGCAGTAATTAGGAAATTGCTTTGACACAGAGCTTTAAAAATTACCAAAGAAGCTTAGCTGGTGTTTTTGCCATTCTCGTTTGTGACCAAATACTTTCCTTTTCAATTTCCCTTTTTTTTTTTAATATTGATCCTGAAATCTCCAAACAACTTAGCAGCTAAACAAGGCTGCTTCATTAAAGGTAATTGACTTGGGAAAGCTATCATCCCTGGGGGACGCAGGGGACAGGATTTGAACCAAACCACATGCAAGCATATACACATCCTGCTCTGTGGAGCCAATACCATAGTAGGCCTTTAACTCTTTTTGGGGAAGAGGGAAAATCATAGAATCATTAAAGTTGGAAGAGACCTTAAAGATCATGAAGTTCCCACCCTCCTGCCATGGGCAGGGACACCTCCCACTAGACCAGGTTGCTCATCCAGCCTGGCCATGAACGCTTCCAGGGATGGGGCAGCCACAACTTCTCTGAGCAACCTGTTCCCATGTCATAGTAAAGAATTTCTTCCTAATATCCAATCTAAGTCTCCCCTCTTTCAATTGAAAATCATTATCCCTTGTCCAATTACTACTCACTAACAAAGAGTCCCTCTCCTAAACAGATGAGACCTAATTATCTTACTATTTTGCAGAAGCCACATGCCTGAGAGAACTTTTGGGGAGAAGCACAGGATTCACCACCATCAGTATGATGACATGGGAACCAACTGACCAGCCACAAATACTGAAGCCCGACAGGAAGAGATGGCTGTTACTCGCTTCCATAAATTCTCAGAACATGGAAGCTACATCTCTTACCTATCACATGGGAACTTTCAGTGAGAAGCTCAGTCTTCCTGTTTTTGAGAGAGTGCTTACATCAGAACCTTTGTCTGCAACACCTTCATTCATCTTCTCTACAGTCTAAGGCCTAATTCAGCAGAAGCATTTCTGAGCTTTCAGGACAAACTGAACTGGGGAACTCACACTCAGTGATCCTTGCTGGAATTCAGGTGACAGGTGAGTTAAACTAAGCCCCATGGCAAGCAGGTGGTAGTTGGTGGTAGCAGTTGAATTGAGAAGCTATGGACATATCAACTTTTATCTTGGGTACCTAAAGTGGAGGCTGAGACGAACTCTTTTGCAGACCTTGGTCTATATGATTACATAGAAACATGAAATCGTAGAAGTTAGAAGGCACCTTTCAAATCACCTAGTCCAACCTTCAACCCAACTCTGACAAAAAAATAATAAAAATCACTAAACCATGTTGCTAAGCCTTATATTCACCTGTCTTTTAAAAATCTCCAGGGATGGTGCCTCAACTTCCCTGGGCAGCCCATTCCAACGCTTAGTAAACTTTTCAGTTTAAAAATTGTTCTTGATATCCAGCCTGAACCTCCCCTAGTGCAACTTGAAGCCAT
>VZRU01008881.1:0-14153 GCA_013398155.1 Pedionomus torquatus
ATTGGTTCATTTTATCTCAAACCAGGACAGTATCACAGGTTCTTCTTTTACTATAAAAGTGAGCAGTACTGAGATATAAGGAAGAAAACATTAAAAAAGAACTGCATATTAAAGCTTTCCAATTCTGTATATAACATCTTAGAAAATATTTTAAAAGGCCTGCAAACTTCTATCCCCACTGTTTTGACTGCCACCACAACTTCCTTCTGGATGTTCCTTTAAGCATTAATGAGATCACATCATGAAACATTTCATTGTTTCAGCCACATATATCATAGCAATTGCCACTTTTTGAACTTAGGATAGAAAATTCAAGAAACTGGATTTAATACAGAAAACATAGAGCTCAGAAGAGATACAATTGAAGTAACTATTCAAAATCTATTCTAGGATCATCAACATTACAAGTGGAAAGTAATTTGTATCCAAAAAGATCATTCAGACCTTTTCTGTTCTGCTCAGAAAAATTCCATACTCTTATTAATGCCATTCACATTAAATATTAACATTTTTCTGCAGCCAAACTAAGCTACGAGTAGCACTAAATAAAAATATATGTAAATTCATTATGTATAAATTCACATATTACTCTAAAACCCAGATATATGACAGCGGCTTTACAAAAAAAAAAAAAAAGAAAAAAAAAAAAAAAAAACCTTCAAAGGAAAGTTTTGGTTTATTTTTTCCTTTTTGAGATTTGCTCATCGGGTGAAATTTGAATAATATGAATTATTTTAATCTGGGTGTTTGTAAGTAGTTGTTCTATATTCTTCAGAAATGTTCTAATTATCAAATTTACCAAAATAAACACATTCACATGTCTAAGCCTTCACATGTAGCAAGAGGTTGTTCTCAAAAATAATGATGAAATAAGCAAACCAGACTTCATCCTGAAGAATTGCAGTATCCCCTTCACAGCTGCTGTTCACAGCTGTGTTGCCTTCTTACCTCAGTCAGATAACCAGCACTCACCATCCTGGAGACTCATGAAAAATTGTGAAAAATTTGAGATGAAAAATAGGAACATTCTTAATATTAAAAAAAAAAAAAAGAAAAATAAGGAAAAAAAAGCAAGAAAAGAAAAGGAAAAAGAAATGTAATCTCATTTTCAATGTAATCCAGATGTGAGAAGAAAATTTTTTTCTGTCTGAATGGACTTTCTGGCAAATGGATTGGATCAAGCTCCTGTTCAGTTAAAAGTCTCCTGACAGAGAAGAGCTGAAAACATTCTCTTCTATCACCAAGAGTATTTCAGTTATGAAGTTTTCATTGTCAAGTACCAACACAAGCCTCATACAAACACTAGCTTCAGTACTATCCTTTTTTTCAGGAGAAATGCCCTAATATGCAAGCACATAACATTTCAATGTCCAGGCTGAACACACTCAGCTAAAAGCATGCGCTTTATTCATAGAGAGCTTTTAAATTAGACTATTTGCCTCATGGCAACATTTTCTTCAACATGATGAATCAAACAAAACATCTTAGAGAGCTATATTCACTGTCAAGTGTAGTTCATGAAACTGACAGTTATAGACAATTTTTGAAAACAAGCTGTGTCTGGAATAAGGTAGATTGCGCAGTTTCTTTTGAATCATAAATATCTTAATCAGACAGTGACCAGGCTCCTTAGGACAACTGTAATCATTGAAACCCAGTTATAACATTTTATGTGAACTATGACACTTATTTTTAATGCTGTTATGTACAACTTAAAACTCATAAAAGTAAATGTAAGACTGAAAAATTTTTGTCCCCGTTGCAACTTTATTATGTTCTGCATCAAGTGACACTGTGTCTTTTATAAGTTTGTATAACAGGTTTAGCTCTTAATTTGCCTTTCAAAAATGTTCAGGATCTTGAAGAAAATCATATGTAAAAAAATGGCAATTATGCTACTCATCAAGCTGCTTCTTACCCCTGAAGTATAAGGTATACTTTGACAATGAATGCACTGACATATTTTTCTTTGAATTTTGACATTCATGGTGGCGATTATTGGCAAATACTTTCATATCTCAATTTTTTTGTGTGTCCAGATTTAAACTTGGTCTGTGCAAAATATAATTACCATTCTCACCATTAGTTGGAAATTTACTGTGAAGCAGTATTGCAGAAGAAAAGCCTGGGAACTGAGAAAACACTGTGGAAAACACTACAAAAACCACCACCATTGTCACCACCATATTCAGTTAGTCTATCTGTTTAAAGACAAAAAATAATGCCCAAACTAATGTAGGTGCTAAATTTACTTTTCATACACTTCTATATGTCCACTTCTTTCCTTCTTCAGAACATATTAAAATGTATAAAGTAGATATTTTAAAGAAGCAAGTAGATCTTCTGAGAGATGTTGATATTGATTAAACTACTATTTATAAAAAAAGTGCTAAAGTATTTTTATACTCAGAGACCAATTTTTACAACTGTTGTTCCTGCAACTGTTGGGTTATTAGAAAATAATAAATGCACTTTGTAGAGTCTTTGGCTCTTTTTATGGTTACTGAAGACTTAAATACTCCTAGAAAACTTCTTATGACTGTACATTCAGAAAACGCACTGATCTCATATATTTTGTACCAAAATAAACAACCAAATAAATAAATAAATAAACAAAAAGGTGTACTTTTTGTGAAACATTGCCTTAATTAAAAATTAAAAAGAAAACAAAAACCACAATCAAACCTAATTACAATTATACCCATTTTAAGGCAATTATATTAGTTGCTTATTTTTAACATAAAACTGTGTCAAAGGGAAGTCATGGACCAAATTCTGTTGATGTAATTTTGTATTTCAGGTTTTTAATATCACCATAATACACGCACTTGAAATTTAAATTCAGTGAAGTTACTATTAAACATTGAATGCAAATCTCATCTTTTAGCGGTATTTTGTTTGATTTTGGATCAAGAATCAAAAATAATAATTTCCATTGCTAAAAATACCTAAATTTATCTCTTTCTAAATCAATTCCAATTTCTGGAAAGACAAAACTAGAGTAGTCATTTCCAATATGAATACAACTTTAAACTGCATATATACTGAGTAAATATTTTTTTTTCTGGGAACAGAAGGAAACAAAACTTCCATGAACAGAAAAAAAACCCAAAAAACTAATGTCTTAAATTAATTCATGTCTTCTAAAATAAAAATAAAATACCATAGAAATATTTTGAAATAAATATCAATACATTTTCATTATATCTAATGGTGGGACTTCCAAAAATATGCAGCATGATTATGTAGTTGGATACTAAGAAAACTCACAAACCAAAATGTTTGCTTCAGTTTTACTCATCTATTTTGGCATTTTAACCCATTTTCTATGACACCAGTTATCCATACATTCAGTATACAGGTAAGTGTAATTGGCCAGAAAAAATAACTTAGAGCTGCTTTGAATCCCTAGGGATTAAAATTTGTCAGAAAATATTGGATAATATAACTTTCAATGTACAAATATGGAAGATTATCACTTTCATTTTGAAATAATATGTAGATTTCTGCACATCATGAATACACATTCTGAAATAACTGTCATACTCAAATGATTTGGCCTAAAATATATAGATAAAGATAGATAAGGCAAAAACAAAGACAAAAACAAAGACAAAGATAAAGATAAAGATAGAGATTAAAGAGAAAGAACAGGACAAGGTAACATAAATACAAGTGACTTATTTCCAGAATATGAAGTCCTAGCATAACATCTAGAAAGAGAGCTGCAGTGCCAGTGAGAATACATTACTGAAATAAGCAATAGAGGCGCTGATTTTATATTCTACTGAGATTAAACTGATGAAAACTGGAAAATCAAATAATGTTGGAGGTAGATGATACATTTTGCCCATGTGCTGAAAAATGATCCATTTGGGAAAAAGACTAACCGGGTTGAACAGAGGGATATGGTTACAGCTCAGGGAAGAAAAGGAGAATTTATGGCTTTTTGGAAAAAGGGTCAGGCCATTCACAAGGACTACAAAGATGTTGTGAGGCTATGTAGGGAGAAAATCAGAAGGGCCAAAGCTCAACTAGAGCTTAAGCTGGCTTCTGATTTTAAGGACAAAAAAAAAAAAAAAAAAAAAAAATCTATAAATACATTAGCAATAAAGGGAGGAATAAGTTTAATACCCATCCTTTATTAGATCAGGGTGGAAACATAGTGACAAAGGATCAGGAAAAAGCTGAGGTACTTAATATCTTCTTTGTCTGTCTTTAGTAGTAGGAGCAGTCATTCCTTGAGTACCCAATTCCCTGAGCTAGTAGATAGAGGCAGAGGGCAGAATGAAGCTGCCGTAACCTAAGAGGAAATGGTGGGGGACCTGCTACAACACTCACATACACACAAGTCTGTATGGTCAGATGGAATTCAGTGAAGAGTATGGAGAGAGCTGGTAGAAGTGTTCACCCATGTCACTTTCTATCATTTGTCACCATGACAAATGCTGATCAGCATCCCAGCTAACCCGGGAGATTCCAAATGACTGGTGTGTAGCAAATGTGACACCCATCTACAGGAAGGGCTGGTAAGAGGGTCTGGGAACTAAAAGCCTCTCAGTCTGACCCTGGTACCTGGGAAGGTTATGAAACAGATGATCCCGAGTGACTTTACGTGACACATGCAGAACAGCAAGTGNGCAGAACAGCAGGTGATCAGGCCCAGTGAGCATAGGTTCATTAAAGCCAGGTCCTGTTTGACAAACCTGACCTCCTTCTATGACAAGGGGACCCACAAAGTGCATGAAAGGATAAAAGGCTGTGGAAATTGCTTACCTGGACTGTAGTAAAGCCTTATATACTGCTTCACACAGCATTCTCCCAGAGAAACTGGCTTCTCATGGCTTGGATAGGTGTACTCTTCACTGGGTAAAAAATTGGCTGGATGGCCTGGATCAAAGAGCTAATGGTGAATGGAGTTAAATCCAGTTGATGACCAGTCACAGGTGGGGTTCCTCAGGGCTCAGTACTGGGGCNAGTTCCTCAGGGCTCAGAACTGGGGCTATTTCTGTTTAATATCTTTATCAACAACCTGGATGAAGGAATGGAGTGCACCCTCAGCAAGTTTGCAGATGACACCAAGTTGGGTGGGTGCGTTAACCTGCTTGAGAGTAGGATGGCTCCGCAGGACAGACTGGATGGAGGGCTGAGACCAGTTATATGAGGTACAACAAGGCCAAATGCTGGGTCCTGAACTTTGGTCAGAACCACCCCATGCAGCACAACAGACCTAGGGAAGAGTGACTGGAAAGCTGCCTGGTTGAAAAGAACCTCAGAGTGTTAGTCAACAGCTGGCAGTATCCTCAAGTGGGCAAAAAGGCCAACAATATCCTGGCCTGCATCAGGAATACTTTGATAAACAGGACTGGGGAAGTGATTGTTCTCCCATGTAACAAGTGATAGGACAAGAGGAAACGGCCTCTAGTCACACTAAGGGAGTTTTTAATTGGATATTAGGAAAAATTTCTTCAGAGAAAGGATTAACAAACATCGGAACAGGCTGCCCAGGAAAGTAGTGCAATTGCGATCCCTGGAGGTAGTTAAAAGACAAGTAGATGTTATCCTTAGGGGCATGGTTTATTGGTGGGTTTGGTAGTGTAACGTTGATGGTTGGACCTGATCTTAAAGGTCTTTTCCAATTTTGTTTGTACTATGAAACAGAAAGTTTCCAGAAAAAAACCACACCAGTCTTTTGAATAAAAGCACATTGTCTTAAACACAAAGAAAAACAACACAAGAATGATCAAATGTACTGGTCCTCATAAGGAACTTGAAGCAATTAAGAATAATTGAATATTTTAGGCTACTAGTATTGTAGAGACATTCAATATCTGTTTGTGAAAAACCTCACTGTATTGAACTTATCATTAATCTGTTACTTGATTAGCCATTATGTTAAAGAAGCAAATATAACTTTTTAAGGCATGTAGATTCATGAGGCTGAATTCCAAGTAGTGATCTGTCCTTATTGACAAGGAGTACATAATTGGCAAAGCTCAAATGAGGATATCCAAGTACTTCAAGTACTTAAGTAGCTTCCCAGCTTTTGAGTGAATAGAATATCTAAGTTGGCACATGAAACCAGTCTTAAATTTTCACTGCAAACAAGTACTTCCAGAGAACTGAAAGTAACGTAACACAATGTAGCTTCATGGGGCATTCAGGTTATAAAATTCTACAAGATAGGCCTGGTTTTGAGATGTGGTGTGTTTTGATGATATTTTGATAACTCTAAAGCTTCCACTCATTCAGGACATTCTTGGGCATTACAGTAACTTTCAAAAGAATAGATACATATGATGGTGAAAATTAAATTCTATCATCTTACTTAAAAAATATTTATGTTAATAGTTCTTCCCTAAAAAGATGAGAAGGTGAGGCAGAACGGTAGGTTTACACTAAAAGGTGAAAGTGACTGGATTTTTAGAGTTTATGTAGACCAGGCATCATATTGAAAAAGCTGTTCAATGACTTTTAAACAAATTGCCTTTATGAGAATTATTTATGGATGAATTTGTATCTATCTTTGAATTTCAGTGCATAAAATAATAAATTTATAGAGCTTGATTTTTCAGTTAAGACATAGCTTTCTCAGTTTTGAAAGATAAAATACCATTAATCACTTCACTGATGAGTGACTTTAATTCATACCATTAATCACTTCACTGATGTGTGACTTTAATTCATACATAATACAGATTTAACCTGAGATCCTGGTAATGGAAATTGGCCAATCCAATTGGAAAACTCTGTCAGAACTGACCCTGATCCAAAATTCAGTACTTGATGTGGAAGGTGGGTGTTACACACTGCATTTACTGGTGAATTTTTGACCTTATTTTATTTTTAATATATGTTTCACCTCCATGCAATTTCTACAGCAAAAGGCAAAGCCTCTGATGTAGATGTTGGTGATGTAGACCTAGTCAGAAAGGAAGGAACTATCTCAAGCCTATTTCAGTTTGTGAAGGAAGTAGCACTATACATACGAGCAGATAATACATTTCTGGGAATAGCCAGCTATTCAGCAGTCACTCATTTATCCCAGCAACAATTAGAATTGCAGGCAAGTAAATGAGAACTCTCCTAATAGATAAGATGGAGAAAGTGTAGGTTGGAAAGGGGTGGTTTTTTGAAATGCAGGAGGGTTTTTTGCTTGCTTTTTCCTTATACTTCATAGGGTTTATCCTTTTTTTTTTTTCTTTAAAGAAATATTTTTATTCTATTTATATGCATAGACAACATTGTTTTCAGCTGAGTCAATGTATTAGTCTTGTATGTATATTTAAATGATAATATGCTCTGCATGAAGAGATCTGGTAGATAACATGCTGTGCTCTGTGCTCTTCCAGGAGCTTTGTGGTCCATCTTCTTTCCCTTTTGGCATCACACCGGCCTTGCAAGAGCTGCTGGTAAGGCATGGCGTTTCAAGGAAAACTGAGTTCTAACCTATTTTTTTCNAGTAGAACGGGGAAAAAACAGTAACAGTAACACGGATGGAGATGGGTACAAACACAATTACGATATCGACTGCTAGAACACCGCGACCCGGACAGTCCCAGACTCTGCACCACCACCACTTCTGGGTCTCCCCTCCCCTTCCCGGCCAGCTCCCAGCTACCCCCTGGGCATGGCTCTCCTGGGGTGGAATACCTGGGCCCCTGCTAGAGCCAGGGGAGAATTAACCCTGTCCCTCTTAGAAAAAAGGACAAGTAGTTTCCACATCAGTCTTAAAAAATTGCAGTCTAAATTAATGTTTTACTTTGACCTCAAAAAAGTCAATGAAAATAACAAATAAGGGATCTGAAGAATATTTTCCTTTAAGGTATCCTATGTGAATGACGTAGATTAATCTGGGTGTTTTTCAACTTCAAGAGCTTAGGCTGATGTCATTGCTTTTGTTATTACAATACCACATAATTTGTGTAATTTTTAAATACATGTTACTCACAATAAAGCCCAATTTATGCTAATTATTTGCATTTTGAATCATAGTTATTTTGAATGATGTGAATACCTTGATTATTAGTTTCACTTTTTCATATTCTAGTTCTCAAATCCAGTACTATTTTTCACCTGAGCCACGTCGTCCTTTGAGGAANTGTTGACATCATATTAGATATCCAGCAACAACTTCTTAGATCTAGTTAATCACACCTATAACTCTTTCAAGAAAAAAAAAATACTATGTTTTTCAGGCAAATTTAGCCTACCGTAAAATGAATCAACTGTGGTAAGTTTACCTAAAATCAAGTTTTCAGAGAATAAAGTAAGGGTTACTGTCCAAACTTATCTTCTATTATAATAAATATTACATTAATTTAAATGTTAATTCTTGAATAATCCCTTTATAATTTTTTTTGAATGCTTTCCAACTTCTATACTATTTTCTTTTAGTTGGGTCCTGNAAAGGACAAGTAGTTTCCACATCAGTCTTAAAAAATTGCAGTCTAAATTAATGTTTTACTTTGACCTCAAAAAAGTCAATGAAAATAACAAATAAGGGATCTGAAGAATATTTTCCTTTAAGGTATCCTATGTGAATGACGTAGATTAATCTGGGTGTTTTTCAACTTCAAGAGCTTAGGCTGATGTCATTGCTTTTGTTATTACAATACCACATAATTTGTGTAATTTTTAAATACATGTTACTCACAATAAAGCCCAATTTATGCTAATTATTTGCATTTTGAATCATAGTTATTTTGAATGATGTGAATACCTTGATTATTAGTTTCACTTTTTCATATTCTAGTTCTCAAATCCAGTACTATTTTTCACCTGAGCCACGTCGTCCTTTGAGGAATCATAATCTGGGTCTGTATGAAATATCCCAGGTAGCTTAGGAATGCTAAATGATGTGGTATCATCTACAGTGTGAAAAAAAAATAAATTACTCTTTCCGTCATTATTTATAAAGTTTTTTATTTCTCGCAAGAAAATTAAAATCAGACTATGTTTTAATGGAAGTAGCTAGCTTCTGTATAAAAAAGGCAAAAAGCTTGTTTTGCATTTGTAAGCTGTTTTATGTATATGAGAAATACTGTTGGTTTACAATTGCTTATACAGCTGGCTGGAGGATCATAGCCTGCAACTGCAAAAAATAATATTGCTTTATATGAAACCCTAGTTTTTTATAATATATATATATATTTAAAGAAGAGGAAAACAATTATTGGGAGTTCCTAAAATCTCCTTTTTTCCCCAATAGATCTCTCTGAAGATGTGAAGAGAAAGTGGAATTTATTCTAAAGCTGACCTACTTAATAGTGTTGTTATGTATCCAGCAAATCCTTTCCCTAGAAAATTAATTGTGCAGTCAAGATCACAAAACCCAAACTGCTAGTTGTACAGCAGGATGTACTCAAGATACATAAACATGAGTGTTCAGGGTTAGTTAGAAAGTCCCCTGATAACAAGGAGTGGCAGATATAGACAACTTAGAGCACTCCTTTCTGGAGCTGGTGGTGGAGGCTGTGTAGTATGCAAACTGTGCTAACATAAAAAAAAAGTTACTTCTGTTTAATCAGCTGAGTCATGCCCAACTAATGGGCATTAAATCAAGTAATTATTAAAAATAATAATGCCCAAGGGCTTCAGGGAATGTAAACCAGAATAAATATATTGAGTATATTTGATACAAATACTGACTTCATAAACAGCATGTTAAGCAATTCTTAGAGTACGAATACGGCTTTTATGATACTTGTATATACTAATATTAGTAAAATATTTTGAACATAAGAACAACTAGATATCTAATTCTCCCAGGTGGATTTAAAATATATTATAAGCAGTATGCACATGTAGATATGAAATTATCAAAGGTAACTATTAACGCCTGCTATTACATTCCTATAAGAATACTTTTTTTGTAGAAGGAATATCATGATTTTATACATTTACCTGAATATTTTTCATCTTAAACAGAATAAAATGAGATATCACAGCAAATACAAATACCATGTTAAGAGAGCCATCACACAGTGTAAAATAACCTCCACTCTCTCCTGGATATGGGAGGTAACATTGTGACAAAGGATGAGGAGAAGGCTGAGGTACTGAATGCCTTCTTTGCCTGAGTCTTCAGCAGTGGAGGAGGGTGACCCCCTAGTACCCAGACCCCTGCACCAGAAGCTAGGGGCAGGGAGCAGGATGAAGCCCCCATAATTCCTAGGGAGATGGTGAGGGACTTGCTCTGGGTTGGACCCAGAGAGTGCTGGTGAATGGAGTGAAGTCCAGTTGGAGACCGGTCATGAGTGGTGTCCCACAGGGCTCAGTGCTGAGGCTGGTTCTCTTCAACACCTTTATTAACGATCTGGACGAGGGGATCAAATGCACCCTCAACAAATTTAAAGAGGACACCAAGTTGGGTGGGAGTGTTGATCTGCTGGAGGGTAGAGAGCAAATACTGAAGAAAAACTACAGGGGTTAAAACATGTGTTTAAGCAATTTCTTGAACTAAGCCATGGAGAATGATATTTATAATTGAACCCTTAGTAACAAGATATGTTAGATAATTTTGGATTACGGTTTAAAATAAGACTGTCAAACAGACTACAAAAGTTGCTCCTAGAATCACTGTAACCAAAGGCAGAAAAGAGAGAGGGGGTGAGGTAGCCAATATTGTGCCCTGTGAAGATTCTTACTAAGCCCAGCTTCTGGGATTCATTGCTTTTGTTTTGCAATGGTTTCCCAACATCATATTTTTTACCAATACGGAAATATGTAATTCTGACTAAATGATTTCTTCAAATCACGCAGTACAGCAGTGGACCATGTAATAATATTTGAAGGATATGGAGTCCACAATTAGACAGTCAGTCCACAGATTGCCAAGGATGATATAAAGGTGATGAAAAAGTAAAATATTAGGGTACCTATATATTCGTAGCCAAATTCTGTTCTATAAACAAGGGAAGTTACTTCACCTTTAGGCATTTTTGTCTTCTTTTCTGGTAAGCTGCAAGTATTCAATTTCTATTGCATTTTCGCAGGCAGAAAAAGCGTTCTTATTTTGTATTTCATGAATCAGGACATTTGTCTTAGGTGGGTTCCACACATGCATAAAAGCAATAAAGAATCTGCCTCAGAGTGAGCTTAATAGAAGATGCAGTGTTCAAATATTTGGTCCCAAAGTAGCTCCACATTATGCAATTAAGCAAGTACCCCTCCTCATGTGGGAAAATCTCTCTGCTGCAATTGGGATAGAATCTGATGAATTGGTCTTTGTGTTTTCATTATAGTACTGCCAGCCAATGTGGTTTTATCATAATGTACATGATGGTATTCAGAGATTCCTGCTTGTCCACCTGAGACCTCTTCAGATTTTCAGTTTTGCGTGTAGTTGTTTCCAAGGCCAAAAATCAGCATCTTATATGTGCTGTCTTTATGAAAAGCTTTGATTGCTTTATTACTGGTTTTTTTTTTTTTTTTTTTTTTTTTTTCCCAGACATTTCCCTTCTTATAGTCTAATTTCATTGTAACTGTTGTTGGAACTTTATATGAAGACTGTTCCATGTCAGTATGCAATACATTGGTTGAATAAAAAGAAGTAATTTATAATAAATCAATTTAATTAATGCTGGGCATTAGTTATTAGGGATAGTTCTTAAGTCTCTCAAGAGTATGCAATGATATTACACTTTATAAGCACACTGACAATGTTAGCCTGAATGCTACTCCAGATCTGTCACTGTGCTTTGATCTACTTCCTCCATTCTGCCCTGCTACATTCCATGTATATCTGGCTTCTGCCAAAAAAGGACTGTTATACTCCTTCATCTTCCACTATTAACCTGAGAATTTAATGGTTTAGAAAAAATGGTTAATTATTGTTCCTTCATTTTCTCCTCCATTCATCATGATAAATATCATATTATATAGCCTACATTTATAGCCATGAGAAGACTGAAGCTGTGTAATTCAATATGTCAAAGTTTAAGGATTTACTCTGATGTGTGGTAATTAGATCACATCAACCCTTGGAATTTTAAGTGAAGGAGGAATGAATACCCATGCTCAAAGGTCTGCGTCCTTTCTCTCCATTTCTCTCCAGCACTTTACTAGACTGATACACAGCACTACCACCAGAGGTTAATCATGTCCTCAGATTTGTAGAAGACTCTCCGATACAACTGGTTTAGAATTTCAAGTGCAAATTTAAGCCCAAATGATATATATATATTTATACCTTTGATAAATGATGGGCTTACTAAAACTAGATCTGCAACTTCTTTCTGAAGGAGGAAAAAAAAAAACCAACAAACCAAACACAGCAGCAGCTAATTAAAAGACATCAAAGAGTCTTGAAACAGGGTTCCTATTTAAGCTCCAGGTGTACTCTCTTCCAAGTAATCTGTTCACTAGAGAAGATGCAGCTTGCTGGACACCAGCTGTTCTTGACAGAACACATAAAGAGGATCCCTTAGCTATCTGTTCCTTAAGGATGAGTGAAGTGATAACAATGGATGGTACATCCAGACAGAGGTATTAATCTGTAATATGCTTGCGTATCAAGACTGGACATCTGATTGGAGTATAAGGTAGCTTTCTTTTGATCATGTTCTGCAGTGATAGTAATAGTAACACCTGGAGCAACAATATTCTTCTTCCAATTGTGGTGCCACTGCTGTGATTATGTCATCAAGGATCATTTGTCACCATTTTAACCAAATTTTGTCTTCTAGACAGAGATATTTCTTTCTCTCTCAATCTACCTAAAACCTGATCAGTTTGGTTTGAAAAGCCTGTCGGGGGGACTCTGCAAGTGCTGGTTTCTATTTGTGAAAAAGAAACCATAAGAATTATTTTTATGAAAGTCAAATTTCTGATATCAGAGGTTTTATGTATGGGTGATTTTACAGGGTTTGTTTGTTCGTAGTTTTTTCTTGTTGATTTTTGTTTGTTTGTTTCTTTGTTTGTTTGGATTTTTTTGTTTTAGAATATGCTAATGTATCGTAGAATCATAAAATGGTTAGAGTTGGAAGGGACCTTAAAGATCATCGAGTTCCAACCCCCCTGTCATGGGCAGGGACACCTCCCACTAGACCAGGTTGCTCAAAGCCGCATCCTGCCTTAAACACTTCCAGGGCATCCACAACTTCCTTGGCCAACCTATTCCAGTGCCTCACCCCCCTCACAGGAAAGAATTTTTCCTAATATCCAATCTAAATCTCCCTTCTTCTAGTTTAAAACCATTACCCCTTCTCCTATCATTATGCTTCCTGACAAAGAGTCCCTCTCCTCTCCTGTAGGCTCCTTTCAGATACTGGAAAGAACTTATCAGCATACACAGAAAAAAAAATCCTATTTCTGTGGTACTTCACTGTCCTGATTCTTCCAGAGACTAAGCAAGGTAAGAAGGCATCCAGCAGGTGGATAATATATGTAATTGCCTACTAATATATAATTTAGGCTATCTATCAGTCCTTCTATAAACCTTGCTAGAAAGTTTTAGCATGAAAACCTTGAATGTTACAACATAGCATTTATCACATTTGCAAAGTTAGATTTCTGATAATACAGGTGTACAGTTTTGCTCTACCACCTCTTCCCTCTCCAAGCTGCTTTGGGTTTTCCATGAACTCATGATATTTAAGCCTCAGTAGAACTAATATATCATGCTAGATCCACATTTAGCACAGAAGCAGTTCATTGAGAGGATTCGCGTACTTGCAGATATTGTTTTACCTTACATGTACACATTGTGTACAGTCAAACATATTTCATTAAATGATTCTGCATGAGTCATGTGACTTTACTAGAAACATTTAATTTTCATGAAGGGAAGAAGAGGAATTTATATTTCACTTTCACCATGCTAAAACAAGTTAATTGTTAGCGAAGGATCTGCAATTCAGCTCTACTTAATTTAATATAAGGTCTCGAGCTCTTTTTATCAAAACTTGATGAGAAATGAGTTGTAGTTGGTTTTGCAGACTTTGTATTTACTGTGAGAGACCTAAACAAAAGTCATAAAACAAACCTTGCATTTTTATTCCTATTTTAGTACAAAGCTTTCCTAAATTAACAGTTTGTGAAGTACTTTCATATGTGCCCCTGATAAAAGGTTCTTGGAGGTTAATTTACATATGGCAGGTAAACACAACCAGACACAGCTCATTTTTGGCTCACTTTTGCTAGGGGGAGTT
>VZRU01008881.1:33101-55381 GCA_013398155.1 Pedionomus torquatus
GTTTCGTTTTGTTTTTTTAATCTTTTAGAGTCTCCTTCCCTTCCTACTTTGGTGGAGAGAGCAAATGGATGTTTGGTACTTGGTTGCCAGCTGAGGTTAAACAACAACACAGCACTAAGAATATTAAAGGCATTGTATTATACAGAAAATTAAAAGGAATGGTTGCTTTTAACACAAGCATCTGTAACCAACGTAAGCTTCTCACTGAAGTGGTACTAAAGTGGCAGAAGGGATCAGGAGGCCTTTTTGCTTTTCAGGCCTGAAAATATTTCCTTCTCTTTGTTGTGGCTGTTTTAACAAATATGTAAGATTCCAAACATAACCTTGAAAAGAAGAAATTTACAAGGCTGCCTTTGTTCACAGAAAACTCCAGTAGCTGGTATGGCTGAGCCATGCAAACAGCTAAAAATTTTACATTATATAGTATAATAGAAATATGGAATGGAAAATGCATCCTATGTAGTCCATCAAGGGCGCTCAGCTCTTAAGAACTGTGCATCTGAAAGTAAGGGGAGAACAAAAACTTCCAACTTTCAATAAAAAAAAAGAAAGTTGGATGGAAATTACTTCTTGCAGATGCTTGCCGCCTGCATACCACAATAGAAAGAATTGAAATTAAAATAAATAAGTAAAACAAGCAAACACTCATTTTCAGACAAAACCACAGTGGGGAAGTAATTACATTAAATAGTAACTGTGGGCTCCAAACAAAGATATGTAGGATTAATCACACCATTTCCTGTGCAATTGGTGTGGATTGCAGGCAGCAATCAGTCAGAGCTAAAGAAGTGAATCACTAAAAATGCCACATAGAGCAGATTGTATCCTCCCACAGGCCAACTGCTAGAAAAAGAGTTTAATTGCATGTTAAAGAAGCTCAAATATTCATTCAATTTGAAGACAACATTGTTACCTTGAGTGTCATATTCCACCCAGTGAATTCATAGATACAATTTCTTTCTCTACAATTGGATGGAAGGCAAGTCCTATGTCATGGTACCATGAGATCAAAGAACGGGAAGAATTTTCTTAAAGAAAATCAGACTTTTCTGTTACAGAAGAAAACCTGTCTTTAAATTGCAAGTATAGACTCTGAAGATTTTATCTAGCAGTTCATAAAATGTGTTAAGAATCTGAGATCTATCATTTAATTGTAAAATGTACATTGCTTAGTATCTGATAATGAGCAGCAGAATCTTATTGACAAGGACTCAAATCCATTCAAAACTGGCAAAAGTCCATGAAGTTATTACTCCTTCTGTTTTACTAGATTTTCTGGTATTTCTAACATACTAATTACATCATTATGGACACTAATGGATTGTTTTCTTTAAGTCATATATAAATAAATGGGGATGGAAAGGGGTAGGAAGTTTATTCTTACTGAGGCTAGAAGGACATATCTCAATTATATTTAGTGTGCAGTGAAGACCTGGATAATCAGATTCAGAATCCAAGCAGTGTACATGTGCCTCAGAACATCTTACTGCAACAGCAATAAGCAAGCTAGCTAGTTTAAAAATAGCCTTATAATGTGTGCATAAGTTATAAGAAATTATTGCAGTGACTTCTTGGATACAATAAAGATACAATCTATTGAAACTAACAATAGGTGATCTCTAAATTAAGTATAAATTAGCAAGGCTTGTTTGTGCATAAACACACTGAAAAATATTTTGTGCATTTGTGTCATATTCTGATATCTGTCATATTTGAGTCATCACTGATTCTTTTGGCTATCTTTGTTTAGTACACAGACATGCTTCACATGTTTTTTAGCATATAATATTAATTAATTCTTTTGCGAAGTGCATAAAATTTAAAGAAGTAAGGTTATAACATGTATCCACTTTTTTAATATTCAACAACCAACAAAGATGTCAGAGATTTTGGTGCAGAAGTCTGAGGTCAAGGTAACTCATATATTTTTAAATTTCTTCTTAAATAAAGATGTATAAATTGAAACTAGAGTATGTTTTAGTAAATTACTTGCCCCTATCCTATATACTCACACCTACTTACATTCACAAGTATTTTTAAGACATCATTTATTCTGAGGCCTATCCAAATGAAGACAGCACTGGAGACAGCAAATCCCATTAATTTCTTCTGGAACGCATTCAACCTGTATGATCCAGGTAGGATATATTTATTTCTTTTATTCCACTGAGATTTTTAAATTATACTGCGGGAGAGGAGGGAATGAAAGCCTTGCAGCCCAACAACAAATTTAAGAAGCCACATGTGAATCTGAAAGCCTTTGAGGTAAATAATTTCCAACCACAAGAGGAGGTCAAAATTGCAAATAGAGCTGGAAGGCTTGTGTTCTGGGCCATAATTGATTAAGCATCTCATCCTGAAATATCATACAATGTGGGCAACCCAGGAGTCCATATTGTAGGATTACTGATTACTTCATAGAGATTAATTTTATAAACAGAATAACATCACTGTTCACTGGCAATTATTGCCTACAGTACATTGCCTGTTGCAAAATACAAGCTAAGTGTGCTTTTTACCTCCTTTATTTTTCACCAAATGGAGGCTGACCTTTAACAACTTTTACAAAACAATAGAGAATAGTCAAAGCAAGTGGAGATAGTCAGGTTTTTTTGATCAGTAAGTGCTGTTTGACAAATCTGAACAGATTCAAAGTGCATGTCTTTAAAAAAGTTAAATATTAGATGTCTGAAACTTATCATCCTTATTCCTTCTATGTAAAACCAGATGGCTTGTGAAAATCCTCAAACACCAAATACTTATTAAGAAATTTTGAAAGATATAATTGACAGAAATTAAAATTTGTGGGGTTTTTTATATTCTGACTTCTGTTCCAATAGAATACTCAAATTTCTTGAAACTGAATAAAAACCAATATATTAACTAAAGGAGTATCAGACAATAGCAGGCCATTAACAGTGAGTGTCTTTCAATCATAATATAAATTTACAGTTGGAGCTTACCATAAAAATCAGTAGAAAGATACTATTATAAATAAAAACTTAATTGATCTCCATGTGATTTAGTGATTTTATAGTGGTGCAGGTTTGAAAGCTCATTTGCATTAATTTTCAGAACTTAGAAAAACTCTGTCTCGCTAGAAAAATAAAATAAAATTACAGAAAGCCTGGATGCATATTCTACAGGATAGACAGCCAGAACAAACAAAAATTCAAATCCATTCAGTAATACAGGTCTGAAGGAATTAATGAATACTTTCCTCTTTCTGGCCAAAATTACACAATAATTATACACATAATTACACATTATTTTTATCCATTTTTGTGAGTTTTTATTAGACTAATGTGGAACATTGACACATAATGTCATTCTTCAGTCAACTGATTTACCTTTTTTATTCTGCCTGCTTTATTTATCATATTATCAGTAGTGCATGCACTAGTATTGACCTGTTCTGGGTTGCCCACTCTGTTTCTATCTGGACCTAAATTGTCCTGAACACAAGTACTTAATTCAGTGAGGTCTGTGATTTCTGTGCCAACAGAATGGCACCTTCTCAGCAAGTGTTGCAGTATCATTAAAACAATTGCAAAAAAAATCCAGCACACCTCCATCTTTGTAAAGGCAGAGGAAAAAAGTGAGTGAGGGAAAGGAGGATTCTGTTAATTTGACACCTGTGTTGATTCCTCTGGATTCTCAGTATTGTAGATGACTAAATGAGGGTAAGAATGTCTTATACAGAGCCTTCATGCATATCACACACAATGAGAATACTCTTCCTGACCCCTCCTGTTGGGCTTCTTTGCTTTCTAGTGCTGAGTCATCAGCATACTTATGTATTTCCATAGCTAATAAGCTGAGAAATCAGGGAATTCAACAATCTAATGATTGCTTACACATCTAATCTTGCAAAGGAGTAAGGAGACAAAATAGGCAAATTAGAGAAAAGCAGGATTCAGCTTCAAAACAAGCACACTGATTCTTTTGATAGTCTTCGTCTTTTTTTTTCAAAAGTACTTAAGTAAACTATAAACTGTCGGAATTCATTTCTAATTTCATACGTTTTCTAAGATATTTAGTTGGAACTAGCTTGTCTTCATATCCTGGGATAGTGATTTAGATGGATTTGACTTTATTTTAAAGCAAAACCATATCAAAATAGCAACTTATTTTACCAAAACTTCTGAAAAAATATAGCAAGGCAATAT
The DNA here is from genome assembly GCA_013398155.1 of Pedionomus torquatus. Lineage (NCBI taxonomy): Eukaryota > Metazoa > Chordata > Aves > Charadriiformes > Pedionomidae > Pedionomus > Pedionomus torquatus. The sequence continues at coordinate 37,271 of VZRU01008881.1, forward strand.
AAAGGCCTGCTTAGTCATAATTCTAAATAGCCAGGCAATTTCCTATTTGTCTTTTTTTTGCCCCCTCTAACATGCTAACTAGAGTTACACTTGATGAGTGATGTTTCTCAAAATCCTCTTTATAGGTATTACCAAGACATTTACTTACAAATATAATGTAGGAAACAAACCTATCTGTTTTAAAGTATTTAATTCATAACAACAAAATCTCTTGAAGATTACTACAACCAAACCAGAACCAGTATTTTACATATGGCCAGTGTGCAGCAATAGAAGTAGTTCAAGAGTTATTGATTAATGACTCAATGGGAAGATTCAGCACAGATCTGGAATTGGTAACAGTGCATTGTCCGGGTGAAAACTGGGAAGCATAAAGTTTATCATGGGGATGAACCACTGATATGTCATGACACTCAGAACAATTGTGTTCTTTCCACTTGGATTTAATGCTAGATGAAGAGGTCACAAGTACTGATGTCAGTGTCCTTAAAATATGAATAGTCCAAAGTTTTCCAGCTCATCCTTTCCAGCATCTGTGGGATGATTGTTCTCCACACAGCTACAGGTAACTTTATATATATATATCTTTGCCATAAAATGTCAGGAGATACATGATCGGTCTGACCAGAGTCATGGCTTGATGGCACTCTGCCAATACAAAGCAACCATAAATGCTTCTCTGCTGGCTGGTTTATGTCCTAAAAGCTGCTCAGGCTACCTGGAGAAAACCAACAAATTAGGTTTCAGCTGTAGAAGTGCTTTCTAGAAAAGATAATTTTTACTGGATTAAAAGTAAGAATTCCTACTTCAACATAAAAAAAAATCAATAATTTAGTAAGTGATTTTACTCCTTTTAGAAAGCCTTTCTATATAGTGCCTTATTTTCTGTGTACCAGACAGGCTGGACATGTATTTTAGCACTCACCAATGTTTTGCAAACTTGATTTAACATTAGAGTTTCAGACCATTTTTTTTTGTTAATGCCTTTGCACATATTTTTGCCTTTGGTTCAGATGCTTAGTGAATATAAATAGATATAGTTCAATCCCAGCTAATAAAGCTATGCTGATTTATACCAGCTAAATATCTGTCACTTAGGTTTAACAAGTGACTTTTCATGGAATATACCAGTGTAGAATATTCAAACGTGATCCCAAAAGAACACCTTAGTGTGTCTTCAGAAGCTGGCCTGGCCACTGAGAGGCAATAGTAGACTGTGTGTTCTCTTATAGTCTCCTTATGCTGTGAGGTAAAATAAGTTAATTTGATGGAGAACCAAGGTGTTTCTTGCAATTGTGGTGCCTAACAATGTGTATGTTGCTTGTTACCGCGTTGCAGCTGGAAGATGGTAATTTCTTCCAAGAAGGTAATTTAGAATTTCTATTTACATGAACAAACTTTACAGATGTAAAATCATGCATAAAAGGGGAGTAGAATCAGATTACTGAAGCAATTGCTACCCACTGTCCCCCTCACCCTTCTCTGCGTAATCTTCTCTCCGAAGTAGGGGCAGATGGATCATGCAAGAGATTGATGTCCAAACACTAGCATTTGGAGTACAGTTTACTAAAGTAAAACCAGAACTGGCATCAGATTTAATGGTAAAACATGCTGATTTATGCCATCCAAGTTGAGTATTATCCAAATTTATGTTAACACTTTGACACCCCTTTCCATAGGAGGCCTTTGACAGCCATGGAGCTCTCATGGAGCTCCCTGTTTGTTTGTCCAGCACCTAGAGACAGACAGTGGCAGTTCCCCTCTTCTGTTAGCTGTGAGCTGGCTGGAAACATATTTCAAAGCCATTTATGCATATATATTGAGATCATCTGATAAACAGCTCTGTAAAAGAGTACTGTTCACCTGATATATACTTTTACATAGAAAAATATTTACATTGTAAGAAGAATTACAGAGCTTTCAAAAGATCAGTAATGTGAGTTTGAAATCTGAACTGTCATTTTTATTTGTATGTGATTTCATCTAGCTTTATACTCAGCTTCTGAATAAGTTAGCAGTACTAGTATCATTTCATATTCACAAGTTTCATATTTTATGAATTTGAGTGAGTATTATGATCCTTGTTTTCCAGAAGGCTAAATTTAGCTACTCAGGATATACAAATTTCAGTTATTTATGTTTTCAGGAAATGTATTGTCAATTATATTGAAAACTGAAAACAGTGAGAGCCCATGTAGAATTACAGTACAAACATTTCAAAGTAAAGTGTGATGAGTTTGTTTCAAGAATTCTTAAATTTGGTGAGGTATTTTACTCAAATATAGTAGGTGCAAAATGATCCTCATACAGAAGATATGGTGTATAAAAAACTACTAACAGGGAAAAGGGGTAATAAAGCTGACTAAAACCCTGAAAAAGTCTGTTAGAATTGATTTATTTAAATTTAGTTCCCCGGTAGACACTACTATTGGACTTTTGCTTATCAATTTGTTTTTGATGATCACTCTAGCGCATGTCCAATGCCACAAGGTTTTTCAGGATTTTCTTTCTGAATATTAATGTTTCCAGTTCTCATTTATACTCCTGCCACTCTAACCTCTCATCTGATAGAAAGGGCTTTTTAAAATGAGCAGATTATTCTATGTCTCCATTAACCAGGAACCCTGTACTGTGATTGAATAATAACTCGTCCAAAGACTACTCAGTACACTCTCTGTTCTGTACTTGGAAGACAAGTTGCTGTTTTCAGGCAGGGCATACGCACATGTTAAAATTTACATTTCTTTAGCTGAGAAAGAAATAAAAAGCTACGAATCTGTAGCAAATGCTCCTTGTAAGAGTCATGTGAATTCATCTGCAGTCCTGGCAATATGTTCTATGACTGAAGCCACAACCATTCAACCTTACTTCTACAAGCACCTGAAGTCTTCTATTTACCTCTTTTTCAGGCCTGACAATTTATGCTTCATTTATAGTTTTGATTTCAAAGTAAGAAATGCTGCTGCTGAATATATAGGTAGTTATCAGTCAGGGAGTCAGAAATGATTAACAACATATTTAGTGATCAAGGTTCACACTATTAAGTTTTATAAGCCATCATTTTGGTTGCCACATATAGTGCACAAAATGATATTGTTTATGACTACTTAAAGAAATAATATTTGAATGTGTAAGTGCCATCTCTATTTCAGCATGCATTATCTCTAATTTATCTTTTTTGAAGGCTGAATGATAAAGGTGTTCCAGCTACAGAATGTACAGTCCAGCCAGTCAAAACATTCCTATTATCTTTCTTCTGTAATTTCTTCTCTCACCATGTGTTTCTTGTCTGCAGTAGAGATGCAGAAACACAATGTAGCAGGCATTGTTCTGCACCTCCCCTCCCAGTTCCCATTTGCTCAGATAATCCTATATGTTGACCCATTTTGCTTCTGAAGAACCACTTGGCACAGTTACAGAGATTTTAGAAACTTTCATCTCTCCCTCCAGAGTTTCTTTAAAGGCTGATACTGTTAGCTGTGGAAAAGAATTTGGAATAAAAACAAGTTCTTAATGAATTCTATCCAGTTGAGTCTAAATTCTCGTAGTCAGTATCAGCAATGAATGCTATCATCACAATGAGTGTTTGACTCCCAAGTTACCTCTTACCTATTATCACTGGAGAAACTAACACATCCCCTTAGGCCACTGTTTGCTTTTGCCTTTGAGTACCACTCTTTTTTTTTTTTCTGTACATTTGTAACTGATGTAACAGACACTGCAATTGTTCCCTCTCATATCTATGTGTATTTGCAGACTGGTATGTGATGCTTTGAATCAAGCTACTGCACAAAATGAAACTGAACTTCATTTTCATCTTAAGACTAAATCTTGTGGCATCTGGTATTGCATATTGAAACTGGGACTGCTCTGCTCCAGGTGGTTATAAATGACAGCAGTGCTGACAGTCACAGTGCATATATCTGATAATTTTAAGGTAGTCCATCACTATAGGAAGTCTTTTCCTCCTATAGTTTTGAATGAACACAGCATCTCAAGGAAAGTTATGTCAGTGAAACTAGTGCTGACACCTGTTATTTTCATTTGGATAAATTATCAAAGTCCCTTGTTTCACCAGCTGCTGTGGCTGGATGTCATCTTTATGTCACTTGATAATCTCAAGTGTCTATCTATTGATGGTCACACAATATCAGACAAGATATTGCTGCATTGTGTTGCAGGAACCATGTAATGATTTATATTTACATGCTATAAAGAGTAGTTATCAGGAAGATATTTATAAAAAATAAAAATATATCAAGAAGGTGCTGTGTGAGGCTCAGATAGAATTAAGAAAATAATTGGGAGTTTAAGTCTCTGTTTTGCCTCAGATTGCCTTTGAAATACTGGATGAACTGAATTTTGTTAGTATGGAGTAGAGGATACATTCAGGTGGTTTAGAGAAATCTCCAGTAGTGTTGTAGATACAGAATTAAAGTTGAAATAATTACCAAAAGAAAAATGTCATACAAAGAAGATTAGAAATAATTTACAGGGGAGAAGATGACAAAATGGAGCGGGCAGAATGAATTGATGCAATGCAAACTATGATGCATTTCTGTATGTCCAGCTGCACAGAAGCACAGGTGTAATAGCTCTGCAGTATTGCAGAGAGAAATAACTAGAGGACTGACCACTTCAGTCAGTGCAGGAAGTGCTCCTGTGCCCATTGCTGGTTAGATGTTTGAGTATAACAATATAAGTAAATCGGGAAATAAAAAAAGCCAACTCCCTACTTAGGGACTCAAAGGCAATTATCAAAATAGGAAATGTAAGAATATGTTTTCACAGGAGGCTTTTTCTGAAATGTCAAGTGGGTTTAGATTCACTCATGATGTCAGTTTAATAAACAAATAATATTTTATGGAGAAAAAAAACCCTTTCACATCAAAATATGAATTATGAGGATCAAGCTGTAGAATCGTGCCAGAAGTATTCTTCATATCAGCTGACTGCTCACAGAGATATACACCAGCCAGAAAGGAATATTTATCTTTCAGAAACATGATAGGATTTTAAAAAATTAAAGTTAGATATTTTGTTTCCCTCTGTCTCACACACATGTTTGTTCAAAAGAGTGGAGATCATCCAATCTAAATTATCATGGAAACAGTGTCATACAAAAAAAACATTTGGTGATATTTGCAGGAAATGGCTGTGACATTTTCAACTTGTTAAAAAGCAATGAAACAAGGAAAGATATTGCCAAACTGGGAGAAAATGGGTCTTTCAAGAACTGAACTTCTAAAACCTAATATAACATCTCTATATTTTTTCCATGACAGTGTGCTAGAAAGATAAAGCAATCTCCTTCAGGCTCTCCCAAACAAGATGTGTGTTATCAGAAATTTACTGAGCTGAAGATCAAGAAAGAGCAATAGATCATCCAATCTTCCTAGGCCACGTTCCATACACTTTCAGTTTCCCTCAGTTCCCCTGCATTGATTCCATCAGGTTTTTGACCACAATGTAATTTCTGTAAAGGTGTCAGCTTAACCTAAAGTTACCAGAAATAAAAAGAACTCAGCCTTTCCTTTGGTATTTTGTTTCCAGGGTTAGTCCCCTTTACATTTAAAAAGCTGTTTCTCAGTTATAATTTGAATATGTTCAATGTTAACTTCAAACCATTGCTTCTCTGTTTGATCAAAGGCTTATATCTTATGAAAATAGTTATTCCTTATTATGAATTATGATTAATTTTCATTTTAATATTCTTAACATGTAACTGTCTCTCAATATCTTCAGTCCTTGAAGATATCAGAACCCTTCAGATCTTTTGCATCCCTCCTCTTCGTTAGTTTTTATTAACATGCAGCTACCTGTATAATACCTCATTAGGCAGAATACCTTACTTGGATGTTAGGTCCATTCATGTTAGTCAGTGTTCTTTTGCTTTATGGTCCTTTTTATTGCAGTAGTTTCATCAGGAAAACTTGCTGTGCTACATATTATGTACACCCTTGGTCTATTTTCAGAGTCACCGTTTTCTGTACATCCTCTCCACTTCTATACATATAATATACTGCACACTCAGACAATAACAGTATTGTATGCATGTGAATATATTTTTTTTTCACTAACACTGCCTATTGAGCAATCTTTCACCTTATCTTTTAGTGTCAGAACTTTCTTGTTTATAATTCTAAAAATCTTTGTGTCACATTATTTCTTTTCTTCTGCAGCTTTGCATTATCTTCTAAATCACTGATGAAAATCATTCACATTTTGTATCAACTCCTATAGAAAGGACTTGCTGATATCACTTATAATATCTACCTGCCCTTCATAGTATGCAAAAGGCTTGCATTGGATTATGAGCTTCACATCAGTGAAGTGTGTATCTCAGTATTATAATCCAAGTATCTGAAAAAGAACTTGATACAAGAAAAAGCCTGAAGAAATATCTAAATAAGTGGCCGCAACAGCATTTTTAAGAGCAAAATTCTAAAAGCAAGGATAATGAAAGTTTTTCAAAAGCAGGAAGAAAAATTTCAACAAGCTAAGCAAGCCTAATGGAGGCTTTTCACATATTTTCAAAAGATGCCTTTTCATAGTGTATACATTATAGCTGGGGAGCATTTTGTGAATTTTACTATCTCAATTAACTCTTTCAGGAACATTCAGAATCTAGACTGAAAGTGATGTAATTTGCAGCATAAGCATGTTTTCAGTCAGATGTGTAGCCTACAAAGGCATATTGGAAGTCAGATACTTCTTTTCTCATCCCACATAAAGCTAATTACAGTGTAATGTGCATTGTTTTGATTAATATTCTTAAGATTTATGCATTTCTCAAATATTCCTGGCAAAAACACTGAATGTTCCTCAGTCCTTGTCATCTTCCTCTTTCTCTATATAACCTGGTGGAACAGTATTTGGACTTTAAATTACCTTTGAAGGGCTAAATTTGTAACCTCAACACCTAGCCGTCTGTCAGATTTCTCAGTACCGTAACCATGGAGAGTTTCTGAGCTGTCTAATGAAGCTTCTCTCAACAGACCTGATGTTGCAGTGTTGATACAAATGGCAATATTCTTTACTGCAGTAGCAGAGATTACATATAAAAATAATGATTTTCAAGTTTTAAAAGAAAGTTATTTTAAACTGACACATTCCTTTCCTCTTAGAGATTTGCTTTCCAATTATTGCCTTTTCATTTGACAGAATTTGTTGCAAGCATTCTATTGTAGCTACTAAGCAATTTTCCTATCAATCCTGTTTCTACTAAAGCCCTAAATTAATTTATTATACTCCAGATATTGGAATCACTCTCATCTCTGTCTTTCATAATCTCTGTAATTTAATCCAAACGCTTTCAGTCTCAGATTTTTTTTTTTTTTTTTTTTTTCTGGTGATAACTTGATAGATGGGAGCTGTGTTGAATGCCTGACATATAAGGAGATTTCATCTGTTGATGTAGGTTTCATGTAGGTTTCGTCTGTTCCTTTATTTCCAAGAGTGTTATTATTCTTTACTTTAATTGTTTGCCATTTAAACTGGGTCTCACACAAATACGGACTAGGATGCTACCATGAATATTGTTGTGGTTTTTCTAGACCATGGTCAGTATCTGGGTTCTTTTTATTATTATAGGTTAATTTTTTTTCCCCTTAAGGATCCATCCCTTCAGGACAAGGAATGCTTGTGAAGGAAAACAACTCTATAATGAAGACAGATGTTCCCAGAATGATATACTAATGAATGTTAGTAAAATATCTCTCCAAAACAGGATCTGCTTAAACAAATTTTTCACTTAATAAAGGCACTCAATCCAGTCAGATGATGTCCAAGTTTGTAACAGCGAAACAGGCCAAAAATCAAAGCTGATTTCTCAGACCAGACATCTGTGACCTGCCACTAGATGCATCCCGACTGCCATTGAGCTGTGACCTAAGCCTGTGTAGCCGCCTTTGCATGCTAATTGCATCAATGAAATACCTATATCTCTCACTTTATTTTATTTTTACCTTCATGTCAGCAGTCCAGCAACAGACCGCAATACATCAAGGAGTTCTGTCTAGTCTGTATCTCTTGGGGAACAGTATGCTGGCAGGTTTTTATTTGGACCTTGCACAACTTTCAGTTTCAAAATAACTTACAGCAGTTTTCAACGTTTCCCTCCATATAGTCTCAGCAATTAACCTTTCTAAACCTTGGAAGAATTTTTAGCATGCCTAGCAAGGCAGCTTGGGATGACAATAACTGTGAGAGTTATATCATGCTCCATTACTACATCTGAGACAACATCATTAGAAATTTTGAAACCACACCCAAGGTGCTTTCTCTGTCTTTAGGAAAAGAAATATATTCATAAGTTTAGTTTACAATATCTACCCCTTTGCTTGATGTCAAGCTCTGGGAACCATTGTGAGTCAGGTCTATGTTAATAATACTATTATAATTGATATATAAATATATTGATGCGGGGAAAAAATGAGCCATTAATATTTCAAAGTTGTATCAATTATATTTTTTACTAAAAAACTGAGGAAAAAGAACATACAATAAACCTACTACTGAAAGGCAGTATTCTTGGGGAATTAGGAATATTACAAATGTTTGGTGGCATTTTTTTCCAATTTTGATACACTTTTACCTTTCTTTTTCCTTTTCTCACCTTCCCTGGACCCTATTATGCTAGAAGAAATTAGAAAGAAGTAAGTTTATCATCAAAGTAATTGCAAACACAGTTTGAAATCCCAGTCCACTTCTATTTTTTGTCTCTTCTTTGATTCAGAAATCATTGTGTACTTCTACTTGCACTGAAACAGAACTGGTTTTACCATCCTTCAGCAGGTAACAATGAACAAGTATATTCATATTTTTGTTCTCTGAAATAGTTCCTGTGCAGCTCAACAGTCAAAGTATACTCATCCTAAAACAATTTAGAATGAGGTTTAGGATTTTACATAATGTTTTGGTATATTACACCCCTATTTTAAATTAAGACTAACGTGGAGAGAATCCATTACATTGTTTGCCAGAGCAGGATTTAATATTTTGTTGTATAATATCTCATTCGGGGTTATTTTTAATAATAATTATGCTGTCGCTCAGGGCTCAACATTATCTGGCTGTAGTAATAGCCTTAATTAGCTGTACATAGCCAACAACTTTAAAACTGAATTCTTAGAAGCTTAAAGTAGGAGAAGTGGATATGTCGGTGTTGATTAGCATGTCAAAAATTAGTAAAAGGTCCAGGTTTACAGAGAGGCGGTACAATGTACGCTGTCCTGGAGAATTTAAACCACTTTTATCATGCAATGTGTATGTGACTTTTTCTGACAGTAAAAAGGAAGTCTTGAAAAAGGGGAGATGAAGGGAATTATGGGAATCACTATGGAAGATGTTGTCAGTAAGGCTTCACACTTACTGTTGCAGCTTTTGTGTAGATGAGGAGCACATATTCAACTTTTACATGAAGTATTCATGAATAGAACTTGCCACATTTGAAAAAGACTAGTACCATTGCTCTATTGTATGTAAGGAAGAGCTGTGAAAGTGGAGAGATTAGAGATTCATTTACACTCACCCAGGGCCAGCTGGAAAACCCAGGAACTGTATTAAGTATTAGTTGATGTATTATGACTGCACTTGCATAAAACAATAAAAATATTGCAATGTTGGCAGATTTAACAATGGCTTTCTGCTTCAGGTGCATACCTGACAACAGCTGAATTGAAACACATAAATTCAATGATGGTTTAATTCTGAAGATCAGGGATTAAATTAATTTCTTCAGTTTCAGAAAAATGTGCAGGTCTTTTGCCAAGTTGCAGTCAATATTTGTCTGTCAGTTTGACTGTTATGGAACACAGGCAGATGGCATTAGGATTTTTTTCTGAAGGTTTAAGATATAGCACATTAAGATCCATTGATATTACACTTATAAACTGCAGAGGTGGTATTCACAACTTTTTAAAACTGCTGTATTTATGATAGAGTGACAAAAATGTCACAGGTGAAGGAAACGTAAGCTTTTCATTTTTTTGGTCTGAGAAGATTCAAGGGGTGTGCATTGAAATGTTTTGCTTACATTATAAAATCAGCAAGGACAGATTTTTATTGATGTCACTGCTACTAGTTTCTGTCAGGATGAGTCTTGTTTGAGGTAATTTCAGTAAAATAAAGACAAAAAGTAGGCAAAAATACTTCACACTTTAGATTTGTGTAACTCTGATCTTCTTTTATATATGACAGTCAAGTGTTTTAGTGGTCTAATTCTTCATCTGTCACCAGAAGAAAAACAAAACAAAACAAAACAAAAAAAACCCAAAAACCAAATTAAATAATATTATATACATACTTATTTACATAGTTAATATTTCAATATGAATATAAATATAATTTGTTTTCAAACTAATATTTCCACTAATATTTCCACTTTCCACCAATATCTCTATTCAACATAACTGTTGTGATATATGCAATTACTCTGTTAGTTTTGTATAAACCCTGAATTATTTCACCATGGAATAAAACAAAGGTCTGACTGCCTACTAAGGAACATCTTCCAAAATAATTTGCTTATTTGTGGAGTCTTTCATCACGTTTACCATCTTATAAGAATTGTTTACATGAGTTGCTCACATGAGCTTACATTTGGACATATTCTCATCTTGCAACATTCTTCAGCTGACATCATCTTTTTCTGCTCTTAGATGTTGAAACATCAGTTTTACTACATGTAGTTTTCTCTATTTTTATCATATATTTTATCATATACCTTTCCTCTCCCCAAATGATATGTGATTCAATTCCCTTCCTTACCTCTGCCCTAATCCCACTTCTTCCAGTTCTCTGTCTGTAATTTCCTAAATCTAGACTTTTTTCTTTTTTTCTTTCTACATTTTTTTCCCCCATCCTCCCAATAGTTTAGAAAGATCTACTTGTCAACATTTAATTTGAATTTACTTACTTGATTTCTCCTTTTTCAAGAAACTGTTCCATCACCCTTCTGGGCATAGATGTGAGGCTGGCTGCCCCATAGTTTCCTAGATCCTCCTTCTTGGCCTTTTTACTGACTGAATGACACTGTTTTTTCTCCACACTTCAGGCAACTCTCCCGTTCTCTGTGACTTTTCAAAGATGATGGAGAGCAGCTTTCCAATAACATGTGCTGGTTCCCTCAGCACTTGTGGCTGCAGTTTGTTAGGGCCTATGGGTTTATGGGTGTCAAGTTTGCTTAAATGATCTCTAACCTGATCCTCTGCAATCAAAGGAGAAATTTTCTAATTCAGTGCACTCTCTCCTGCCTCCAGGGTCTGGAGTTCTTGAGAGACAGCCTTTAGGAGTAAAGACGGAAGCAAAGAAGACTTTCAGTATCTCTGCATTCTCTTCATCATCTATTTCAGTGGGCCTATATTTTCCCTAATCTTACTTTTACTGCTGATGTACTTGAAGAAACCCTTCTTATTGTCTTTGACATCCCCTGCCAAGTTTAATTCCAAGCAGATCTTAGCCTTCCTCATTGCATCACTGCATACATAATGTCTTCTGTTGGAATAGTATTTACCTGGACATTTGGGAAATGTAATGTAATGTAATGATGATGTTGGAAATACTTATACATTTGTGGAAGCATAACATAATCACAGACACAGAAGCAGATTACCAGAATAAGAGCTACTGTCTATGTTATATGGTTTATACTCAGGAATTTAGAGAAATGTTGATAATGTTTTCTTAAAGCAACACATCCTGGAGCTTTGCAGTTATATCTAATGTTTTGGGTGTAAAAACACCCAAGGAAAATTCAAAAAAGCATGTTCCTGTTTTCAGGGTTTCACCAAAAAAAAAACTCCTNCTGTAATTACAGAGAATGTTTTATTTCTTAAAAGAAAAAAAAAAAAAAAAAAAAAAAACAAAAAGAAAAAAAAAAAAAAAAAAAACAAAACCCAAAAAATCTCTGAAAATGTAGGCTCTGAAATGCATTAATTTCTCTGCTATATGCATAGGGCAGATGGTCATGCTGAGCGTAACTCCTTACTAAACATCTGTAAAAAAAGTATTGGAAAATCAAGCTGAGGGTCTGCCCTCCCATCTTACTTTTAAAATTGATTTTCCTATCAAATTAATCTTTCCATTATCTTCTTTTTTTTTTTTTTTCCAGTATATCACCTGGATTTGAAAGTGTACATGGTTTGATGCATTGAATCTTTTCACTGAGGATCTTACGTTACCTGCATTGCAGCTCAATTTACTTCACATTTTCATATCACATATTTACTTTTGTTTTTCTTTCTGTTTCATTGAATCACTGAACCCTAATCTCCATATAATTGAAGCGAATGTGCATTTTTCTTATCTGCTGTGATGAAATACAGAGAACTTTGAAATTCTTTTGAAAAGAAATATCTGGTGCAATAGCTTTAGGAAACAAATAAAAAACAAAAGCCACTTCTGTGGAGAAAAATAGACTCTCCCTTCTCTATTTCCTTCTTTTGTTGGTTAAGTCAGAATAGTTTAAACTTATCTCAAAACTCTTTAAAAAAACAAATTAAAAAAAAATATTAAAGCAAGTGGAAGTGTCCCCAGAGTTCAGGGACTTTATTGTAACTTTGGAATTATTATTTTGTAAATGAAGACATGTTTGCATATTTTTTTATGCCTCAGAGTGTGTTAACTGAGTTCAGGATTGTAACCTTTTTTAATTCTAATCACATTTTCTATAAAGCTGCTGGTGCCCATTGGGTAAAACAGAGAGATGCTCTGAACATGCCTTATTTCTGTCACAGAAAGAGGAGAAATTAAACTCCTTTTTTATAAAGGAGCTGTAGTCAGTTCTCCTGAAAAGTCATAAATAGCATAGCAGTAAATTAAAGATTACAAAGAAAACTCCACTTTCCTTGACCTTTTTCCCTAAATGTCATCCCATTGCTCTTTCCACAGACATACTTGAAAAGGCAAAGTAAAGCTTAGAAGATTTTTCACAATGCTTGGAAAAATAATTTCATATAACTTTCTATTACAGTACTGTATTATTATAGGAATTTTTATCTTCATTATTACAGTTACTATTGTATTTATTGCTATTTTATTGTTATCTTTAATATATAAAAAATATAATTTTGTCTTAGAAATAGAATTTTATGTTTCAAAAGAATATCTGGTACTTATGATGAACAATTAGATTATTATACAGAAATTAGCTCTATGGCTATTCTTTCTTGCTTTTCCCTTTCCTGGGATTGGATGGGAATCCTCTGATTCCAAACCTGGATAAAACCAGAGCAGAGACTTCCTTTCTAGATATATATACCATTTTCTTTCCCTTCTTTTTCAATGATATGAAGATGAACACGTATTTCATAAAGGGATGAGAAGACTAATATTTGGAAATCATCTTTTGAAAGTCTTAGACAGTACCAAAGAAAGACACAAGATGTTGGACCTCTTTTTTTATGCTATTAACTGAAATTTTTCATGGAAGTGTCCTGAAACATATAAGGCACAGGGAGTCAATGGGAAGGGAGGAAAACAAAAATAAATGCTTTTTATTTTCTTACTCAGAACTCTTTCTCTTTTGTGTTAAGAACTTCTGTAAGATATGGCAGACAATACCTGCATTCCTGCAAAATGACAGGTGCGGCGTTCTGTCAGCACTCACATTGGAATATTAGCTATTTGTCTTTAGGGATTCAAATGGGTCAATGGTCACCTCTGCAGATGCTCTGTCCAACATTTCTGAAGAAATGCAGGAAAAGTATGAACTTTCATATAAAAGAACAAGTTTTCGTGACCTCTGCAACTCTTAAGCCTATGGCAAACATTCTTGCCACAAAAGATTATATTTAAAAAACAGAATAAAACAATACAGGCGTGATTGCAGTTTGTGTTGGTTGCCTAAAGGTTTACATTAACATAGAAGCAGTAAGAAAAAAAGGTCAGATATGTCATGTTATCTTTAACTGTCTCGTTTAATGAACTTAAAATTGTGTTGAAAAAATTCTATTTGTCACAAGAAAGAATTAACATTTATTTTTTGCTTATCACTTTCTGAGATGAACAGCTCTGATGCAGGCGTGTCCATGGTGGAGCTGGGTGATCACAGAGAAAAGAAGCTTTTCACCAGATATTCTGAGGCGGAGAAAGGTCAGGGCAATGAAGGGAAGATGTACAGGGAACCGGCTGTTTGTGTGGGTGCCCCTAACAAAGTTGGGTTTGGCCAGCAGAGGCAACCAAATCCACTCCCATAAAAGGCAGCCTTGGGGACAGCCAGTGACCAGGACAGATACAGACAGTATGGTGCACCAGCCAGAGCATAGTATGGCAGTTTGTGTGGAAGGGCATGCAGGAAGGACACAGAAAGTTCTGGCAGCTCAAGGGGGTAGCTTGGGTGGTGAGAGGGAACTTAGCCATGGTGTCTACCCAGCAGAAAGCTATGTCATGTGCACTTGTATGTGTAGCCACACAGACAGAACTCCCATGGAAATGTGCAGCCACCCAGGCCTCAGGCTGCAGGCAGTGCCAAAACCTAACACAGATAATGTATGGTAGTAGGGAGGGCAGCTGTATGAGGTGAGAATAGGTGGACAATCTGCTCAGCCTGGTGGCAGAGCTAAGAGAGGAAGTGGAAAGGTTAAGGAGCATCAGAGAGTGAGAAAAAGAGATAGACTGGCAGAAACATTCTCTGACCTCCCTGAGAGAGAAACCCTGACAGACAGCAGAGAAAAAACAAGATCAAAGGGATCCCATAGGGAAATGAGGTAGATGATCTACAATGCCTATTCCTTAAGGCATAGTTAAGAGTTAAAAATTTTAAGTGACATTCATTTTTTAGTTAAAGGGTATTCATATATCTATTTGTGATGGCTTGAGTTTACTGAAAATTTATTCAGTACTAACAATACAGGCAATTTTTATATAATTCAGCATAAGAGAGATGGAAATCCTCAACTCATTTGTCTTCCCTAATTGTACTGATTTAATAATAATTAATAACCATCAGCACTTTTTATCACACTTCTCATTCACAGAATTCATCCTTGAGTTACAAACCTAGTTAAGATTCAGTGACACGTAAAACAGAACTTTAGGATTATCGAAATCTTAATTCTGTGACAATATGAGCACTGTGTGGGGATTAAAAGGGTAAGGAAAAGAGCCTAAGTCATTTCCCTCTTTTTCATTTTATAGTCAAATGTTGAAATGCAGCCACGAAAAGGCATTCTGTTATTTATTACTAGAAGTAAAGTGTGGTAATTCCGTTATAGTTGAGTTGCTATTGTGATAGTTTACTTACCAGGGTTGCAGACTTGTGCTTGCCTTATATAAGCTGGAAATTAGAGTCCTTTTTTAAAAATCATATGAAACATGATTTCTGTTAAACAGCTGCCTTTTTTGTTTGTAGATAGCTAATTTTGTCTCTGCAAGTGCTGCTTCTAACTCCAACGAGAGGAGCTGTAAATAAGGATCTCAAGAGCATGAAACATGAAGAGAGGTTCCTGGAGGACAGCAAAAAGCAAACCTTAGGATGAAAGCAGAACAAAAAGCCCAGGAGAGAGTCCTTCAGGAAGAGGATGATTGTAACTTGTTGACGTTATAGGAAAGCTATTGAGGGGAAAGATTTGGAAGCAAAAGGTAATGACAAACATGGTTGGGAGAAGCAAAGAAGTTGTAAAATGAATGTTTTAAATTTTATATTTAAGTGTTCAGGCAAACTGATCCTGCTATAAAATTGAAATTGTATTGTGAACCATCCTGAGGAAAAAAAAAAAAAAAAAAGGGTTTTGACCCTTCATTGTTAGAATGTGAGGCTCTTTACACATGTGATATAGAGATGCTATTTTCTTAATACATACTATTATTACTACTAGAAGTTTTCTAGCTGCCAATCCCTCATCTTTTAGTACTAACAATAATATTTATTATTTAAATTTACTGATATACTAAATGCATTCAGAAGTACTTATATTTAAACTTGTCCATGGATTTCTGGTTTTGGTTTGGTTTTGGTTTTGTTGTTGTTGTTTGTTTCTTTGTTTCTTTAGGTTTTTTACTCAACCTTATCTACAGTCTGCCCTTCACTTTCTCCATGCATGAATAATGTTTTGATTTCTTCAGAAAATATTTGTAAGAAAAATTTCATTGTCTAAGCTTTCGACCAGGGACTGACTTTCTTTGATCTAATCTCAAGGTGCCAAGAGAGCAAGTCACAGAGACATAAGATGCTCTCCTATAGATATGAAAAGTGCTCATCTATCACTTAAAATGTTTGAGGTGCATTTACTTTCCTTATCATTTTCTTCTTTCATGACCAATGCCTTGTCAAAATGCCATCACTTCTAAATTAAAGACATTATGACTAACATAAGTGAAATAAAAGACCTTTTCTGTGGCTACTTTTCAAATACTTGTGTAACATTAAAAATTGATAATATTTTTCCCCCTTTCTTTTAAAAAGAAACTTTCAAAACTTTCTTTCAAGGAGGTGTTTACAACAGACATGCTTTGATAAAGTTTATGACAGTAGCCCCTTTAAAGGTAAAAATGGCATGAAAAGCACAATATAATGCATGAAACAGGGAGCCATAACTATATGGAGCAAGTAAGAAATTGTATTAAGGTAGCTAAGATTTTTTACAAAGTATGCAGAGGAATATGTTATTACAATATCTTGTAGTCGTAAACTCATGAGTTTTAGGGGTATGCTTTATGAATATGCATCTGATGGGTTCTAGCACCACATCTAAAAGAACTTCACTAATTGTTCATATGGCTGTTTGAGGTATAGTCTTGTTACTGGAGTCCTGTGTAGCCACAGAAGAGGCTATATCTGGGAGCAAGATTGCTTTGTGCAGGTGCTTTGGGAGCATCCCGGTGGGGGAGTTAGCCTTGAGTCATGTAGTTTTCATGTCTCACTGTGTCTCTCCTTTGCTGAGAGCTCCAAACACCATTGTTGAAAACAAGGGAGAGCAAGGATAAAGGCCAGATGGATGTCTTTGTACCATGTCTTTGTTCGGTATACTCTGCATTATATATAATATATTATGTATACAGACAATATTCACACTAGTAGCTTGAAATGTCAAGTCCACAGTGATAAATGGTGAAGTGGAATTGACCTCAATACTTTATAAGTTTCCTAGGAAGAAGTTCAGATTCATCAGGAATTTTTGACCCCTTTCATTAAAAAGATGGCAAAAGCAGTCTGAATTTGCAAAATAAGTGATTTAGTAATCCATGTGTTTGAATGTGGAAGTTTGAAATGGTGTAAATATTGGTTTAAATATGCAGCCAACCAACAAAACTTTTGGTTTGCATAAATGCACCTGGTGTGTGAGGAACCAGAACTAGTTATTCTTTTTTATGCATCTACAAGTAAATGTGAATAGAAGAGGGAACATATAATAGGAAAAGCTGCGCAGAATGTTGTTATGTTCTTGATGTTTACGGCCATGTTAAAATGATCTAACATGGTTTATTACACAACAGTGACGTAGTAGCATTTGAGTGAACAGGAAAATCTTCCATTTGCTATTATGTGCTATTAGAAAATTAATGTAAAATGGAAGCTGAAGTAACCTTTCCTAAAAACCTAATTATTAAGAATACATATATTGCAATCATGAAAAGTCATAAATAACGTATTCTGCAATCATGAAAAGGAAAAATTATTCATAATATATTTTGTTGCATGTGCCTGCTCAAGCAAATGGCATTGTAATGGCAATAGTATATTTCTAAGGTATCGTTACTATCACAGAACTGAAAACTCAGGAAAGTTTTGAATTGACATGGTCTAAAATATGCAAAACTTTAACAAAGTGTTAGATCCATTAAAAATATCTGTATGGGTAAGTGCTTTTTGATTTTCTTTTGGACTTTATTTTTTCCTGTATACATTTATTGAATGGAAATTCTGCCTCTGTGCTTGCACTAGAATCAAATATGTCTTGAATCTCATGGTTTATGAATTACATGGTTATGAATTTCTTTTAGAAGATTTCAAGATATGTCTTTGTTCTCTGTTACACTTAGTGAAAGTCCCACTGTAGATTTAGGTGCTGGTGAAGTTCCAGCTTTACTATATTACAATGAACAGATCCAGAAAAAAGTATGAGAGAGAGAAAGAAAGAGAGAAAGAGAGAAAGAGAGAAAGAGAGAAAG
>VZRU01008881.1:56266-67159 GCA_013398155.1 Pedionomus torquatus
TAAATGAACTAAGATAACATTTGCCTCAAGCCCTGTGGTTGTGACCCATCAGTTACTCAACTGCTAAGGGAAAAGTAAGCAAGAGAAGTCTCTCTCAAAAACTCCTTCACCTAGTGTTGGTTGGTTTACTTCTTTCAGTACAGACCTATGTAATTTGTTGGTTTTCAAAAGGATTTTTGCAATTGCAGCTCATGACTCTGTTTTCAACAATGTTGAAATCTTACTGGGATGGTTTTGCCCTCAGTAGCCTTATTGACTCTTGTTAAGTATTCACCTCACTGTTCCGATACAGCTGTTTGAGGGACCAAGCTGCACTCTTTGGGTATATCAAATTGTCAGCTTCAAATATAGACCTTCCAGGCAGTAGAACTAATACTCTGGAGCTCATGAAAACCTTAAGCTTTTAAATTAAGGCATAAAAATGTGATTTTCAGTTTTGGGTTCTCTTCCCTGATGACAAATGACAAGAAAATGGAAGAGAAGGAAGAGCTGTGTCATGAAACAGTAATATAAATTTAATTGACTGAATTGGGCTGCTGGTCAGCTTTGATTTATAGTATCTTCTATTCTGAAATGCTTTTAGTCTGTGTTAAAATCCTGTACCAGAAAACAAGTCAGGTGTATTCCATGTCTTTGCTAAAGAGTCTTAAAACCCAAAGTCTTTAAGGGTATTGACTTACTTGTTAACTTACAGTTGGATATAACAGCGAGTAAAGACTGATCATAAGAAATGAAGGAAAATAAGGGTCAAGGTAAGTTACAGCTAGTTCTCATAGAGTTTGCATTCTTAGGCGCCCAAGGATATTTGAGAGTTTAGTTTTCAACTGCAAAGAGGGAATACAGTGAAAAATATACACGTTCCTAGGTGTCTTTCAATACAGAAAACTCTGTAACATATTATATCTAATTTGCTCATCCGCTTTAACAATATTTAAGAGATCTGTGAAAATAGAGTAAAAAGCCATTTATCTTTTGAAAGCAGTGTTTTCATAAAAGTTCACTCAAATGCATATTTTTGCTAGCTATATTATTCCTGTACTTCCTGCTTTATTTTACATTATAAAGATAATGTAAGGATTTTCTTCTGGGAAGTGCTAATCTTGGAATTAAATAGGGTAACATATAATTTTATGGTTATGTTCAGACATTAAAAAAACACACATAAAGTCATAAAATGGTAAGAGTTGGAAGGGACCTTAAAGATCATCTAGTTCCAGCCCCCTGCCATGGGCAGGGACACCTCCCACCAGACCAGGTTGCTCAAAGCCCCATCCAGCCTGGGATAGAACACTCCCAGGTTTGGCACTTCCACAACTTCTTCAGGCAACCTCTTCCAGTGTCTTACCACCTGCACTCCACCCTCTTGGCTCTCTGCTGGGCCTGGTCCAACAGGTCAATATCCTTTCTGTGGTGGGGACTTCAAAGCTGAACACAGCATTCCAGGTAGGCTCTCTCAAGAGCAGAGTAGAAGGATAGAAGCACGTCCCATGGCCTGCTGGGCACACTTATTTTGATACAGCCTAGGATGCAGTTCGCTTTCTTGGCTACCAGTGCACACTGCCAGCTCCTGTCAAGCTTCTTGTGCACAAGCATTCACATGTCCTTCTCCTTAGGGCTTCCCTCCAGCCATTCTCTGCACAACTTATTTGTGCCTGGGATTGCTGCATCCCAGGTGCAGGACCCTGCTCTTGGCTTGGTTGAACTTCATGAAGTCTGCATGAGTCCACCCATCAAGCCTGTCCAGGTCCTTCTGGATGGCATCCCTTCCCTCCAACATGTTGACCACAACACAGCTTGTTGTTGTCAGAATGGTTATATTTCCCCTTTTCCAGTCAGAATGAACTTCATTAAATTGCCATGACTTCTCAAATATGATGGAAAGTGTCTTAGCTTTTGCCAGCTCCCTCAGTATCTGTGAATGGATTTCATCATGTATCATGAGCCTATGCACCTTCAGGTTCCTTACATGGTCTTGAACCTGATCTTCTCCTACAATGCACAGTTCTTTGTTCTCACAGCCTTTGTTTTTGCCTTCCATTACTTGGGCAGTGTGGTTAGAACCCTTGCCACTGAAGACCGAGACAGGAAACTCAATCTTTTCAATATCCTGGGTGAACAAGGTCTCCTGTTTCCTTCTGGAGAAGGCACAAAACTTCCCTATTCCTGTCTTTATCTCTGACTTATCTGTAAAAGTTTTTCCTATTGTCCTTGATGTCCCTAGCCAGATTTAATTCTATCTGGACTTTAGCTTGCCTAATCTGGTTCCTGGCCTCTAGGATTTTGGATTTTTGAATAAGGTTTGCGACAAGTACATTACTAGAACAAGTACAAGTATAAGCAATCCTTCTCATTTTGGGAATGCGAACTGTTGTCTCTGAACCAATGTTGCAATTGTCAGTAAATACAGAATGCCATCTCCCTGTGGCATTGAAAACTATAACGATTTTTTTAAAATGCTTTTTTCAACTCCATCACAATTTTTATTCTGCTGTAGGATTTCTTATTGGAGCTTACACAGTTTCTCCATCTTTGGCTTTCAGCTACATATGCAAAGAAAGTACATTCTTATATATTTTTGAGGAAAACTAAGAAAATTGTCTTGGTTATGATGTATTCAGAAAACTTTCCACAGGATGTTAGGGAAGCAGACAAATTACACAGTATTTAATTTGAAAATCCATCATCTGCGGTTTTCTCTAGATCTGTTGTCCATATTCCAGAGTTCAGTGCTTTTTTATTGTGGATGGCCACATTTTCTCTAGAATCTCATCCTGGAATTACAGAATACCACCAAAGTATCAATGTCTACCTAAGCAGGCAGACAGCTTGAAGCAAGGATTCCCTTTTTCGTCTCAGGAAAATATTAGTTCAGATGTTCAGTCACAATTTGACTAATTCCCTACTGACTCCTACTACACTGGGCTGGGAAACCATATGGAAAACGTCCCAAAGAGATGGAGCATGTAAATTATTTTGGGTGCTAACAGTGACGGTCATTGCTGCCTTATAATCACCACTAAAATCCCCATTTATCTCAAATCTTTTATTATAAAAAATTTAGTTTTATAGGAGAAGCAATATGGAAAAGATTTTTCTGCTGTATTTGATTGTCAATCAATTCCAATGGCAATTTAAAATGTTAACATCTTAGTATCTGTAGAATTATTTTTCTGACAATTGATAACATGATGACATTATCTCGTACCTGGTTGAAGGGCAGCATTTCATTTAATAATGATCTATTACGTTAAAGCATTCTTGAAGTGATATCTCTATTGGTAGTATATTATATTGATATTATAATTTACCATAGCAACAGAATGCCCTCACGATACATTGCAGACATATACTGTCAGAGCACCCGAGTTTTTTATTTTCACTAGTCCATGCCTATGCTGAGAATGCAAGTGAATGCAATCTTACAGTACAAATTTTAAGATTCTGTTACTTTTTACATGTGAGGCTGAAAAGTATAATATTTTAGGTGAAATTTGAACTGTTCTGTCCGAAGAGAATATTTAGCCCTATAAAGAAAAAAAACTTTTTTCCCACTTCTCTGTCCAAGGGTCCTATTTTATAGTGGCCTTATGCAGAGAGACAGAAAAAAGAGAATGACTCAGTAGGCAGAAGTTTTAAGAACCTACATCTTTGCTGCTTATCTAGGTACACCTAGAAAGCATAGTAACTTTGAACTGGATTAATTTCAAACTTTCTGAGACTGCAAGCTTGCTCTTGAAGTCTCACCAGAACAAGTTTCTGAGATTCCAGTATTTTTTCTCTTTACTCAATTTTCTACTATCAGTTAAAAGTTCCAGCTAAACCAAGAAGTCAGAAAATTGACAAGGAGAGTGTCAACAGTTCAGATCAAATCAGGATGTCATGTTTTCCTGAGCAATAGGGCAGGACACCTTTAATTTCTCCAAATCAACAAATCCATCTCCAAGTATTACAAAAAAATTGTAAAAATCTTGTGTACATACAAAGTTCAAGTGGATCCATCATTCATTGCCCTAGTAGGGAATCTGTTGCCCTAGAAGGGGAAAAAAGCTGCTGAGGGACCTGGAGAGTAAATCTTATGAGCAAAACTTGAGTGAGCTGGGGTTGTTCAGCCTGGAGAAGAGGAGGCTGATGAAAGACCTTATGCTCTCTACAGCTACCTGAAAGGAAATTATAGAGAGGTGAGGGTCCATCTCTTTGCCCAAGTCACAGAGAAGAGGCAAGAGGAAATAATCTCTAGTTGCTCCAGGGGAGGTTCAGGTTGGATTTTAGGAGAAATTTTTACACTGAAAGGGTTATTAAGCATTGGAATGGGCTGCCTAGGGAAGTACTTGAGACGCCATCCCTGGAAATATCCAAAGATAGGTTGACATAGTGCTAAGTGAAATGGTTTAGTGATGTTTTGTTTTGGTTTTTTATCAGAATTAGGTTGATGGTTGAACTAGATGATCTTAAAGGTCTCTTCCAACCTAGACAATTCTATGATTCTATGATTCTGTGATACTATTCCAGAGGTGGTAAAGAAGGATTGTCAGGGAAAATCAGAAATATGATTGCTCCAGGGATAAAATAAGGTAAAGATTTCTTCCTTCTCAGCTAGACTAAGATGTCCATGGGAATTGCACAGAGAAGGCTGGAAAACCAACACCAAATTTAAGATCAACGAATGCCTCATTTCAATATTATCTGGATAATTATCTGAAACATATTTAATTCCCTGATAATCTTTTTTATAACTGCCCCACATTCCCAGTGGTTTCCACCTTATTAATTACCTTGCTCTCAATTTCCAGAGCCCCAGTGTCGCTTTCTGGCCTGAAGTATACTATATGAAATGGGATTCTAAAGCATTAATTTAAAGTGCTTGCTACTGCAGGGCTTATCAAACATGTTAACAATGCTGCTAGAAGCTGAAACAAACAGATGAATAGCTTATGGGACACTATTTTTGAATTTATTTTTTTTTTTAATAAAATACTGCCCACCAATGCTTACTAAACTGAAAAGCAGAGCAAGTAGGAAACATGCATTACAAATAATGATCCTGGAGGTGAAAGCCCTGTTGGAAAAAATTCATTAATTTAGTCTCTGTATAGTTCATTTGCCTAGCAGGGGGAGAGTATTTGCAAGCACAGCAGAAAAAATAATATAGTGAAACCGTGGGGTTTTTCAGTGCAAAAATTTAAAACTGTAGCTTAGAAGTTGAACATATGAAGTACAAGTTTGCAAAAACTCAGAAAAATTTACTTTATATCAAAAGATTTGTAAATACTTGTAAAGCTTTAAAAGTTTAAAAGTTTTTAGCCATGACACAGTAATACAGCTTGTTGATTGCTTTATTTCAGACACCACCATCTCCCCTAAAAAAAAATCAAATTGTGAATTAATTACTAACAGTAATGTCAGTTTACACTTTCTATTAAATTATTTAATATATGTGGTGAGTAAAAAGTTTCTTAGTCATCCATGCAGTAGTTTGAAATCCAGGAAAATAAACCAGTAAGCATATAAGGAGAGATGTTTCTCAGAATTTGAACCATTCTGTATGAACATAGAATGAGTAGAGATGGGGATTTAAAACTGAAGGGAAGTAGATGGCTGCTGGGATACTTTCCTTCCTGAGACAAATCAACAATAACCTTCTATCTCTGGAAGCCTGAATTGAAAATGCATAATAAGTTAATAATGGTAGTCTCTGGCTTCAAAATTTAGCCAGCATTTACACCATTAAACAGTCAAAAAAAAAAAGGGGGGGCATACTTACACTTACTTGACGTGACTGACAGGATGCAGAGGGCTAGCAGGGGACAGAGACAGTAGCACAATAGGAGGAGTATGATAGGCCCAAACTGAGGAATATTGGCAGGATTATGTGGAGAGAGGCACAGTGCAGCTGTCTGTGGTGTGTTGAGCTCTAATTAGTGCCATTAGTTTCTCCTGTTCAGAAGTCATATATGCATTACACAGAGGCAGTACAACAAATCCCCCATCATAGCAACAGCAAAGCTCTTGTATAGGGACAGGAGAGGGGCTGTGGTGGCTCCTGCTGGGTATGAATGGCAAACAATGGGGACAATTGGTTAGGAATTCTGGCTGCTTGGCGGGGATGCAGCTGCTGCTCTGTTGGCTTACTGCCACTGCTCACCCTAGGTGAGACTGCTGGGACACCACCTTGCAGTCAGAAAGACAGGGACCTTCCAGTGATGGTGCCTGTGTGAAGGCAGTCCTGGGTTGCTTTTCCTGACTCCTACAGCCATAAGCCAGTGGATGGCAGTACAAATTTCCACTGCAATGCAAACAGAATATATAAAACTTCTGTATTAGGTTCTTCAGACTACAGTTTATGGTGTAAAAATCTATTCCATTTCTATATCTACTATTTCTAAAGATCCTATATTAATCTATCTCATTATAAAATTTCCCTGCATCAGCCCTCTACTGAAAAACATTTTGACATTTATATTCTAACATTAGATACTACACTGGAAGCTTTTGTTGCTTTCTTGCCCTGAGAGACATGTCACTTGGTACAAGGATGTCTTCTTAAAGAATTCTTCCCTTCAGCCTTTTGCTCTGTTAATGTGTCTATTGCTAGGGTAAGCTGGAGATCACAGAACAGTATTTATGATGTAATTATTAACGGACAGTTGAGAAGGAATTGTTAAGGACCCATTTATTTATCTTTAATGCTTCAGCATCTGAGCTGATAAAAAGCAGATTTTGTTGAAATGTAGTTACAGGAATAGACCAAAATATTCACAAACTGAAATAATTTTGCTTGTGAAAAGACAGAAGTGTACATATTCATCACAAAGGAGTTATAAACATAAATAACTCAAAGATCAAGGCAAGAAGCAAGGAGATGCATAAGATAGTATGAAAAGATGTCCAGTGTGGCTTTTAGTGATGCATGCAGAACTTCTCTGGCCTGGGACTTTAAATGATTCAACAAAGTTTTTATCTGTGCAGAGAAGCTAATGTTTATAACTATTTTAATGCTCTTAAGAGTCTTTAATATTTCCTCTGTTAACAGATCAGAATGTTCAGTTTAAAAAATTGATGGTAGCAGGAAGAAAAAGAGTCTGAATTGCACAGTGAAGGAGATGCCTATATTGTGAATATTATTGCATGTCTATTGTTAAAATTATTGCAGACATAACACTAGAATAGCATAAAATCAGCACAGAAACCAGCTACTTTGAAATAAAATTAATTTTTTTAGATGAATGCACTGCAGGTGATTACCTGATGTTGCATAGCACAGTTGAGCTGAAGATTTAAATAAATTTAATATTGGCCAATAACTGCCCAGTATATCAAACAACCAACAGGTTGTGTGTTTTGTTCTTTCTTTTTAAAATCCCTTTTTTTATGTCACACTGGTAAATGAAGTTCTCAGTAATAAAACTGTTTTTTCGTATCTGTAATGCATGTCTCTTCAGACTGTCTGGTACTCTCTTGGAGGCACGCTTTTTAGACCCATGAGGAATTTCACAGTGGATGTTTCCTCTCTGACACATCCTTCCTCTCTCTCAGCTGTCTCACTCACTGTCATCATTTTGCCATAACATTTGAGATAGAAATAATATGCATGAAAAAAAAACAGACTGCAAAATCTTCTTAATTCACTCACATCAGAAATAAAAAACAAACAAACAGAAAAGATATTTCCAGCTAATACTAGATAATAACTGCAATTTTGCGTACATGTCCAAAGTGTAATGACCACAAGAAAAATCTCTCAACTAGGGATTTACAGAACTTAATTATATAGGAACCATCAAAAAATACTGTCATAGAAATCACACTAAGTTAATTAAACAAAAGGCAAAACAGGAATAATTTTAAAACTCATCTTTCTAGAAAGACTTTAAGGTCATTTGCTTAATATTTAAAACTAATTATTAAACTAAGATGGAAATCTATATAAGACACAAGACAATCAGGATAGCATTTATTTGACCAAGTTTGGTGCAAATACAGTGAAGGCATGGTGACATGGATTTAACACTTATTAACTCCCTATATTCTCTGTCAGGCTTGTTTTAAAGTACTGAACACTATTCTGGGTTTTTTGGAGGTGATATGAGGTTTGTCCCCAGTGCTGTGCACATGCTACAAACCATTCTGTTCCAAAAATCAAGTTTTTTGAGGCTCCTCAACTGCTCTTTGGATAAAGACTGCTAATTATTGCAATTCAGAAAGGGACCAGAAGCATGACTTTGAATCTTATTTTCTTATGCTGACAGTGTGTTTTCTGTACTTAATGGCTGAGGAAACTGAATATACATTGTGCAACATTGTAGAACTATACAGCAAGGATCAGCCTAGCTTGAAGAAACTCCCTGCTAAAATAATTTGCAGATCTCATTAATGTCTCCTTTTTTTGTAACTATGAGATATACAAATATATCAGGGTGAAATTAGCAGCTCCTTCCTAAGTAACCAGTTTCACTATAAAGTGTAGAAATTAAATATGAAAATGAATTAGTAATCTATCAGTTGTTTCACAATTTCTCTATCAAAAGCAGATAATAACCTCCTTTACAAAAGTAATTAAGAAGAGATGATGCCTTCTTAAAAAAATAACAGAGCCTAAAGACTCTATTTAAGGATTACACCACAAAGGACCTATGAGTTCAGGATAACTTTGCATAGCTTTGCAAGAAGAAACTAAACCTAAAATTTCAACTTATACTGAACTTAGGTCAGCCTAAGAAGAAATCCTGAGTTTAATTCAGAGATAAGATAAATCCTGAGTTTAATTCAGAGATAAGATACCTTTGAACATATTCTGGAATTTCTTGCAACAAAATCAAGAGTAATAAACCTTTAAGTTGAGGAAAAATCTATGGAAAAAGCCTAATAGAAGCATAGCACCTAGTCAAAAGTTAAAACTAGCCAAGCAATCTCATGAAGGTGCTGAGAAAAGAAAAGGATGACAGGCACAGATATTTTAAATTTGGTAAGTCATGACAGAAATGTGATTTCCTCTTTCCCGAAGAAAAGAATATGAAATGTTCAGAAATGAACAAGCAGCAGCATGCTCTGATCCCATCACTCAGCTTTAAAGCACAGTTCTTTCCTGTTCATCCCTGCCAGCAAGCCACTAACAACAGCAATCAGACCGAACAAACAGAAGCAAAGAACATCAAGAAAAAGAAGCCTTACACTTCAGCACCACAGAGAGATTAATTTTACCATACTGCTGATAGCAAATGAAATTAATGTGTAATTATCATCACTTTAATTTGATACTGAATTATTTACTACTGCTAGCTTCTCCTGTTAGTAAACTGTCTCAGACTTAGTTGTGTGGACAGAGGGGTTTATGATAAACTTGACAAATAAAGAGAAATTGTAAGATTGATTTAAACTCGGAATTCTTAATGATCATTTATATCCCAAGACTTTCCCTTGAATTATTCCTTCTGAGAAAGTAGGATGGATCTTGTGCCTCAATCTTAGAGACTTAAAAATTATGAGAAGCAGAAGCCTCAATTAGTTTGGGGAATAAGGTTCTTGAATTTTTTTCCAAAAGCAAGTCTGCATTGAAAATATATAAGCTTCATACAAGCATACTTAAGAAACATTATAACTAAAGCAATTGTTATGTACCCATGTTCTTTTTTTTGTTGTTGTTTTCTTCTTTAATAAGCATATAGTCATGATTAATGACTATATACTTAATGACTATATATATGACATGTTTATTTTTCTATGTTTTTTCTTTTAGCCACATTGTCCAATAAAGCGTGTAAGAGATTTTGCTTTAGCATGTGCTTAAGTAGCAGAAGTCATTGCTTGGATCAGTAAAATTTGGCTCCCAATTGTTGCCTTCCTTTGCATGATGAATTAAGTTTGGTCTTTTAAAATGAAAGCAACTGCTTGTCAGACTGTCAAATTATGATGTTACATTTACTTAGTTTTAATAGTAGAGTGAACTGATATAAGTCAGCAGAAAGAATTTAGTCCAAATTGCATCTACAACACTACTTTCACCATAACAACAATAAAAAAGCAGCAACAGCTAATTACAATGATATTTCTAGTACCTGCAGTTAATCATCTGACCTATGCTGCTCTACAGGTTACCAATACAAAGCACATTTACCATTCTGCACTGGATGCCATAGGCTGGAATCTTCAGGTCATTATATCTGAGTAAGAATTGCATGATGATAAATCACACTCTATACTAGTACATCAGTCACTTCATGTACTCTACCAGGCTCAGTGTCTTCCAATACCAATAGTATGCATTTGAGTTGATTGACTTCAAAAGGTGTTTGGGAATTATTCCCTGCTCTAAACTTTTATGCTAGGCATCCATGCAAAATTGGAAAGTGATGCCACTCATTCTCTTGGGTTTTTGTAGGCTACGTACAGTTAATTGAGTGCTTAAATAGCATTAAAGAAACACTATGTTATTTGCTCCATTGTTAAAACTTACTGAGCATGAAGGTCTGTGAGTATTATTGCAACCATATCCAAGAGAGCAGTTCTCCCTTCCCTAAAGGACAGAGAGATATAGGAAAACTAGTAAGCAACCAATTAATAACAATAAATAACAATAAATTTGCATTTAAGTATCTGTAAGTAGCTTTGGTTGCTCTGTCCCCATTAATAGTTTGTTTTCTGGTCAGGAGCACTATTGATTGTTGTGCACTGAAGCTATTTTTTCCTCATTAGCTTTCCAAACTTTTCCTTGCCTCTATTTTCTTCAGATACAAAAGCTGAGCAAGATTATGTGAGACTTGTTGCTTAGCAACAGTCCTATTCCTAAAATGATAATGGCTGAGCACTCCATGTCATCTTCTGAAAGCAATCAGATACTCCTTCCTTTTCTCCACAGTGTTTCAGGACTTCTGCCTACTGCATGTAAAAGAAAAAAAA